>WAAD01037752.1:98448-127553 GCA_013389945.1 Fregata magnificens
TCCACGGGGCCCTGGCTTCGCGGCGACGTCCGGCTGCGGGCGCTTCACGGGGCGCCCCGTGGTCGGTGCCCGCTCCCCGCGCCTGGTTTGTGTTCAGTAGTGCCCGAGCAGACCGCTCCGTGCTCGTGTCACCAGTAGTCCGTACTGGGACCCCTTGGCTAGGCAGCCTCTCTCTGTCCATGTCTTCCGCACCGAGTGCGGGCATCCGCTTCACCGGTGCTGGATGGTGAGTACCCAGCGTAAGAGACCTGTCGTGCAAATCCCGGGTTTGTGAGCGCTGGCGTGCCAGCACGTTCCCCATGCCAGGCACTCGTAACGCTACTTTGGTCTCGGACTGTGCGGAGTCCTTGCTTTGTAACGACCCCTGAATATCACCCGGTGGTAGACATCCCGAGTCCCTGAGTAATCCACCACATCAAATTCCCAGAGTTTTGAACACATAAACACCTGTTACTCCCATCCTCCTCTGCCTCCCAAGCCTCCTTGCGAGAGCCTCCACCAAGGGCCTGCTGCGTTCCCGTCCCTGGCCGCTCTTGTTCAGTGTTTGTCTTGCGCCCCGTGCCCTCCCGCCTTCGGAAGTGACCCGCCAGGATGGCGTTGCCCGGCGTGTCAGCCCCTGCAGCCTGCCTGTACCGGGGAACCGGGCGTGCTGTTGCAGATAGAGTTCAGACACTTCAGCGAGTAACTTCTCTCTGACAGGAAGTTACTTCCTCTCAGCTGGGATGAGTTACCGAGTCGCTGCATGCTCCAAGCCTGTTTGAATGCAAAGTTAACATAAGGGGTTGTTGAAATTAAGTTTCCGCTGTTTTACTTTGCTTTTAAATAGGATGGAGCTCCTGTGGTGAGTTTCCAAGCTTCAGCTGAGACTCGAGTGCGTTGGTCTACCAGAGTGCATGTCACTTGTTTCGTCTTATGTATAGCATGACTATCGAATCTGTGAGAACCTGTACGTTACCGGTACTTAATGAATACAAATTTTTTGTGTGTGTCCTAGACCCTTGTGCACCCCCACCAATGCAA
This sequence comes from Fregata magnificens, assembly GCA_013389945.1. Lineage (NCBI taxonomy): Eukaryota > Metazoa > Chordata > Aves > Suliformes > Fregatidae > Fregata > Fregata magnificens. Next base: position 99,469 of record WAAD01037752.1, read on the forward strand.
ATGCTTATCGTGCAGTCCGTGTTACATTAATGAGATGTAGTGTATGCTTCTCAGTGTTTAAAATAATGTAATGTATTAATGATCTTATTTGGAGTCCTTGCTATTCTAACACCCAGGATCTATACATCTCTTGCATACTTTCAGCTGCTGTCATGACAACCCAGCTCTGTGGATTCCTACTTAACCTGCCACCCCAGCAAGTCTTCCCTATATGCTCTTCGTAACTTCTATGTGATTACATCAGAGTACCAATAATGAAAGGAGGGCAGGGAGACTCCACTGTGAGTTTCTTTACCCAGGTCTTTTGTAAATGCATGTCTGTCCTTTTGTAGATACCAACTGTTTAGGAACTGCTGCTCTAAGTAGCCATTTTGCTTTGCATTGTCCTGTATCTGTTCTCCATCCCAGACCACTATAGGTTACAGCATCAGCTTTGTGCCGTTTCACTCTTTCATTGCTGTAAGAGAGTTGAATTCTGTCTGTGTCTTTCTGTAACAGTATTACCTTGGTGGTGTTATGTTTTTTAATTGTATTGCAGAATGTTTTGTTGAACAGATTAGTGCTACTGTCTCTGTTTTATTAGCGGAGGAAACTGAGGCAGGGATGAAGATCTTGCCACTGAAATGTTTTCCAATAAGCACTTTAGTTTCTCTTAGTAACCAGTAGATCACTTCACCTTTCTTCTCCCCCTACTTACTTTAACAAGAACACAATAGCAAATTAAGTAAAATGATTTGTATTTTTTCTAAAATTCATATGTGTGCTTAAGTGTTCTTCAGATTTAGTTGCTAGACTTGGTGAAAAGTTACTGTGTCAATGGACTTCTGAAAATGGCACTGCCATTAAAATTAGTGATATCATTTCTGCTTATTCCCATGCTTGTGCCAGCATGCACGGCTGTACAGATTGAGAAATGATCTAATCATAATTTTTTTTTTTTCCCTGGTTAGTTTTCACAGAGATTGGTTCCCTCTAGATCGTTGGCTTCACAAACACTTGTGCCTGCACAAGTGTGAGGTGGGAATAAGCAGACAGATGGCAGAACTGCTGCTTTCAGCAGCCTTGTGAGCTGATTATGTTTGTGCAGTTGGGGAAGCAACTTTGAAAAAGTTGATCAGTATTACATGGAAAATTCTAGGTCGGTGAATAAATTGCTCCTGCTAAGTGTTCAGAGGCAGCGTGACTTCTAGTGTTCAAAAGATTTTGCAGGCGGTCTTATCGATAACTGGGTAGCTCACAAAGATATGATATTGTCTTTGAAGCTGAGCTTCATCCTGTATAGCAAAAAAACCTGAATGAGAACTGGCATTTTTCAGTGAATGTGTGTTGCAGCTTTCTGCCTGGAATCCTTTTGGAAGTTCTTTTGGAAAATATCTGTTCTAAGAGTAGTAGTCTAGAATAAGAGTTTGTATGTGAATTCTAGAAATATTTTTTTTATTATTATTACATTAATTACAGGGAGGATGAAAGACCTGTAAGCTGGTATCCTCACACAAGCATGACTCATATTCCTTGCAGGTCTTTGGACAATGAAACTGGGTATGATCAAAGAAAAGCAGGTGGCTGAATCACTTGGACATGGGGTTCTGGTATGTTGTCTTTTGAACAAAGTCTGCTTGTGACACCTCCGGATTCTTGTAACTTTTTGATACCAAGATGAGGACCACGGCAGGGCTCGAAGGGAAGGAAATTTGGAGCGGTTAGTAGAAATGAGACGAAATGCCTGTTTTGAAAGGGTGCAATTTTTGGACTCTAGCACAGCCCATACATGGATGAAATAGTTGGCATTTTCATATCTCTGACTGTAGTTCCTAAAGCACAGGGTATGGGGTGTTGGTCGAGGGTATTGCTAGGGAGCTGTTGGGTTGGAGAGAGTGGCTCACGGAGTCAAAATGAGATAGCTGGAAGATAGTGAATCTCTCCAGCATTGTCTTGGTGAGAATAGGCTCAGCAAATCCTTCCAGCCACAGGCTTCCTCTTCTCTTGTAGGCTTCCGTTGATCTCCCAACATCTTACTCTATCACTGTCTTAACTGAAGAGCTTTCTTCTACCTATAATTTCACTGCACTTTGAGTTGCTCTCTAAGCCACCCCTTCCCTTCTTCACGGGGTGTGTTCTGCGGGGCACGCGCTTTCCCCTTGCTTCTACCAGTGTGGTGGCTCTCAAACTATAGGTGCGGAAGGAATGTAAAAATTATCCTGGAGGTGTGGAAGCGGATACAAAGTTTGTAAATTGCTGCCCCAGACAAAAACTGTCGCTTATACAAAGTGTCATTCAGACACTGTTCTTGAAACTCAGTTTGATGAGTAAAGTTATGGAACACTGCAAGCGATTAAAAGCAGGGTTTTTAGAAGTGGCAATAGAAATAAATTGTAAGGGGATGCAGGAAGAGTTGTAAAAACATTTTACCCCACTCATTTAGGGAGAAGGAAAAACCAAGTAGCCTTTTTTCCTGTGTTTGTTACCTTTCTGACAAATAACTTGCATCCCTTTATTTCTTTTCTGGTTTGGTCTCGTGCAACACTCCCCATGCCTCCATGATCGGTGGAAACAATATCATGTCCTGCCTTCCATTGTGGAAGTGGAAAAGGGCTGCCCACCAGTGCGAAAGGGCTCAAGGTTCACGCTACTCACTACTATTTTTCTTCTAGTAGGAAAGTGTTTGAGCGGAAGTGCAAGCGTGTGCAAGAAGGTTGTGACGGGATGGGAAGGGTAAGCGTGCGAAGAGGGTTCAGTTGAAGCTATGCTGTGGGGAATGAGGAGGACTTTTGTTCTTAAAGATTCTCACATCTCCGCTCACTATAAAGATTTCCCTTGGCACACAGAAATCACCCTTCTGAGTTTTTGATCCTGCACAGCGTCTGCCTCAGGCTCTTCAGCTTGCCTACTTAATTTTAATGTCGACATTTTGTGGGGAAGATGCTATATGGCAATCCAGCAGGTTAACTCATTTGCCAGTTGTTTTCCTCTTATAGTCCCTTCCTGAAGGTTGCTTGCTAGCGAACAGGATAATTTTAGTGGTGACCACCTGTACTTGACACAATTTCTAAAGGGAATCGTTTGTTCTGCCCCTGTCATCTGATACATGGTAACCAAGAACAAGATTTTGCAGCTGGAATGGCTAATGCGCCTGTGCCCTGCTTCCCATCTGGCTGAGGAGCTCGTAGGAAAGATGTTTACCACGAGCGCCTTGCATCAAGTGCCTAGATGATGGCTTGCTCATATCCTCCTCATCGAGCAGGGGAGGACTGTGCCAGAGTCATTAAATGGCGTGCATAGCTGATCTGCGTACCTGTGGTAGATCTGGTGCTTTGGGGAAGCATCAGTCCTGCTGTGCCTGCGCAGGCTCCAGCCGTCAGACAGAAGTGTTGCAGACAACCACGTTCTTTGCCACAGGAATAATCTGTGTAACTTGACCATCTTCTGTGATTGAAGTCCCCTGGATTAAAATATTTTCTAGGCAATATCTAGTCTTGATCTAAAGACTTAGCTTGGAAATCTGTCAGTTCCTTTCTTCGTTGATGACTTGTAGTATTTTGCAGCAACTGTTCCATTTGGCTACAGGACAGAGACATAGATGTGCTGCGGTATTGATGTGCCTGACTTTTGTACTTCATTGTGTTTTCAGGTCTAAGAGCTGTCAATTTATATATTCTAGAAGGGTATGGGGTAGCAGTACTACACTACCTTAATTCTTCATTAGTGAAGTTTGGAGACATTTAAATTCAATACAGTTTAAAAACGTGGAGCTAGGTAATCTTGTGCCCATTAGTTTTCACACTCTCAAGGAAAGTTGTGATTCTGTTCAGAGTGAGTGTAAATTGATCCTGTGGTAAAGAAATGGTTCTAGGGTTTGTTACTGGCCACCCAATTTTTTGCCTTAGTTACTGTGTCTTGATACTATGTTGGCACTAGTGGTGGTGATTTGCTAGTAATTTAGATTGAAATAGTGTGAAATCTTCCTGTGCAATCCCAAAGCTGATTTTTTTTTTTCCAAAATGTTAAATTACTGTCTGATGCTTTCTTTTAAGGCAATGAAGAAAGATTAGGCTTGTCTGTAGGTGTGTACATATACTTACACATACATGCAAGTAGAAATGTTAAGGCTTGCAAGTTCATAGGATTACATGCTTTTCTCAATTTCTTGTTTCTTGGCCGCAGCCCGACTTCCTGTTTTAGTTTCTACAACTTATTGTAATGTTTAAAGTTGGAGCCTTGTCCTTGACTCCTTGCTTGCCTTGGTATACGTTTCGTTACAAGCATTTTTGTGAAACTTTGCCTGGAAGCTTACCAAAGTATGAATTTCATATTGTCTTAAAAAAAGCAACATTCTTTCTCCGCAGTCCCTACTCGGAGTTCAGCTGTACTTACTGATGTTGCTATGTCAGAAGTTTGAAATTTTGTTGTTTCTCTGCAGGACTTAGTTGTACGGCAGTGGAGACTCACTTGTGTGGCAGACACTGTGCAATAGTTTGTATTTATGGTCACACTCAGTAACATTACACAACAGCTATAATGATTGCTTGGTCATGGCTAAAGATCAACACCAGTCATAAAACAAAAAACAAAGCACGCAGACAGGGAAGTGTTCTCTCCTGTCTGTGTGTCTGCCTGACTTCATTCTGTTTTTCATGTGTATGTCATGTGGTTTTGTATAAGCTTCAGTATTTTCTTCTGACTTAACACGGTCTTTACTGTTGAATATTAAATGTTGGAATATGAAGTGGTGGTTCTTTCAGAGTGGCATTCTGCGGTAGACTTTCTAAAATACAGTGCAGTAGAAAATGTGTATTTTGGCTGGCATTGGCAGTGCTCAGCAGGGAATTCCCAGCATATCTGAAAGCAGGACTGGTGAGTACATCTTGGTACAGCAGAGGTGGAAAAGGGATGAAGCTGCATGGCTTCGGAAAGAACTTACCTTTGCCAGTAGGTTCGTCTTCTGATATGATTGGTGAATGGAGAAAATATTGGTATGATAAACTCCAAATTAGGTTAACTCTAATTTGAGGGCATTTTCCTTCATAAGCTCATTTTAGTGAGCTGTTCTTATGTCCAAATGAGGTAGTTTCTATTAGTACAGGAGGTCACATCATAGACAGTCTTAAGGATGGACCCTGGTTTTGTTTCTTCAGCTAAAAGCAGTCACCACAAAGTTGTGATAAATGCTCTGATTCACTGCAATACTAGTTCTGCAGAAGTTAATTGTTCTCATACCCCTTGTGGGGTGAGGAGGGGTCAGCAGCCACCTCTTCCTGTGCCATCAGTCTGGTCATTCATTTTTATTACCTCCTTTGTTTCAGTTATATTCGTATCTTTTGTCATGTTTTCTTTTACTCTACCTCGTACTGAAGATAACTTCCTGATAAAGATTTCTGTGGGTTTTGCAAATTCAAATTTTGACATTGTTTTTGACATTACATATTCCTATTTAACCTGTCTGCCTGTGAGAAAGATAAGGTTTGGGTCTGGATTTTACTTACTTCACATGTACATCTAATATTCTTTGCTAGAAATTGTTGAGAAGTTAGTGATTTAAGAGTGCAAATATTTTATTTGGAGCTACTAAAAGAGTGCAAAGCTCTGCCTCTTCTTCAGTCGTGAGTTAAACACATTTCTTATGGCACCTTTATAATTGTCATGTTATCTGGCACTGAATACTGAAGCAAGAGGAATCTAACGTTGGCACTTCTTTGTCATATCTGTTAAGAAACAAGTAGATATTGTCTAAGTGTATGGACAGTTCTGTTATCAAGCCCTAAACACCCTTTTAACTGCTCATCTCCAGATAGATAGGGAGTAGCTGCTGTTGTTGACAACTAAGAAATAACCAGGAAATAAGGTTTGGAAGACAGGGCTAGCTCAGTTCGCTTAGTTCACAGATGTAGGCTGTGACCGGTCAATGGATGAAATATATTTATCTAGTCCATGGTTTTTGGTTCTCTCAAGACTCATGCCATAATTAATGGAGCAAACTCAGTATGCCAAGCTATCTGTTTTTACATTAAGTACTTGTTTACATTTAACTGCAGGTTTTCCATAGCATCAAATTATTGTCTTTAGAAGCACGAGTGCTCGTATGCTAACACAGGGGTTGTTTGAGCCATATACTGGTGGTTTCTGTGGTAAGAGTCTCTATGGAAGGCAGGAAAGATGCAAATTATTTAAAAATAATAGTAGACTCGTCAGAGTTTGGCCAATACAGAAACTGTTGCTAGGCTGGAGGCCAAAACAAGACCAGTCAGGCCCTGACCCTCATTAGCAAATCATTATGAAAATGCTTGACCTTTTTAATGACGTTCATGCTTCTTCGGAGTGGGGTATTATATTGGTACTCAGTTTAGCATTACAAACTTTGCATTTAAATAACAAGATGGGGCGGCTCTACTGCAGTTATTTCACAAATTCTCAAAAACGTGTCCTTAACAACAAAGAATCTTAGGGAGTGCAATAGCTATGAAATGGAATGTAGCTGTTAAGTTGGTCCTAGTGCTGCATTCAGATAGCATGTAGTTAATAATTTGAACTTGGATTGATACATTATCTAGATTTCCTTACTGTTTGTTAGCGCTGTGGTATACGCTGACTGACAAAAAGCACCGTAAACCACAGTAGGTGTCTTTCCTGGGCTACTTGTATGACCTTTTAAAAAGCCCTTCATTTTCATAACTGGGATCTTGTCAAAAGAGATCGATGTAAAGGGCTTCATTTGTTAAGTGGGATACTCCCCTGCTCCATTCGCCATAAACATTTATTCGGTGAGATATTTGTTGCATTTGTCACATCTCTTCACTCCTGCTGTCCCCCTTTTGGACTGCACGTACATTTCTGTGCCTTATAGGATATGTATGCCTTAAATGTTTGTGATCCGGCTGGGCTTTGATAGGTTCCTGGAAGACAGTGCTTGTTGTGAGTATGTGGATGTTGCTTTGCCACACTGAGTACTTGCAGCCAAGGTTATTAAAGTGCTAATTTCATGAGAATGACATCTTATGGAATGCAGAACAGCTCCGCTCAGTTGTGACAAGGTCACTGAGACAGCAGCCATATAGAGATGTGTATGTCTTCCAGAGCACTCGTGCCTTTCTGTGTTATAGGGAGCGAGTTCTCGCAATCCTTAATGCCATAGAAAATCTCATTTTGTGCCCTTCTTCCCATTATCTTGAACTCTGTGGCATTTTTGGCAAGGTCATGCCTAGGGCTGTGGTATTTGTAACATATGAGCCATGGACATGCTCCTGTAATTTATCCTTTGCCCCTCTGCCAGCAAAGATGTCTCCTCTCCAGGCTTCGCTGGCACATGATGGGTTCCAGCATCTACAACACTGCCTGTTTTACTGGGTGGTACTTGGAGTCCGTATTTGAAACAGAAGAGGAAGGAGGGGGAGGAGCCTTGTTAAAATCTTCTTCTAATCAGCATCAGAAATACTTCTGCTTCATCCTTTCCAGAGAGCTAAATCACTTTCCTTGTTTTCCATGTGGCATTTTGCACAGAGATAAGAATTGTGTGGATGAAGCTCTAGAGTTCATGAATTTTAGGTGTATTAGGAAAGGTGGAAAAAAGTGTGTGATCCTCCACTAATGGGCAACAGTGTGGGCCGACTAAGTAAATCTGGTCGCTTCCAGCCCCTTTTCCAGGTGACTCTAAGAATATAAGGACTGGGTGCCACACCATTTTCCTTACCTAGTACGTGAGCCCAAGGATAAGTTCAGCTGCCAGTGAATGACAAGTTGCAAGGCAGTTCTTTTCTGTATAAATAAATGCACTAAAAGATTGGCTTTTGGGGAAGATGATGTGCTAGGTGGCAGTCCCTTGTAAGCTTTATAAGGAGAAAAAAATATTTTACTAGTCCTCAGTACTTTAATTTGACTACCACATTAAGTAGGCAATGAATGTCAGCCAGAAAAGTGTTGCACCGGCCTTCTGTAAGTAGTTTTTCTGCAGAGAGAGTATTGGAGGCTGAGGAGGTGGTTGAAAAACCCACAGAAAAGGTGTAGTCGTAGGGAGGAAAGAAGCCCGCTTCAAAGACTGCTGAAGTGCCTGAAGGGAGGTGAGTAATTGCAAGTGATGTATCCCTTATGCATGAGGGGAACAAAACTTCAGCAAGCCACTGGCCCAGATGAAAAACTGCAAGCCAAGCAACAAAAGGCAAGTTCTTTCGGTACAGTGTTGCACAAGCAGTTATCCAAACTCTGAAGAACCAAAGGGAAATGTAATATTAAAGCTAATCCCTACTAACATGCTGATAGAATGTGAAATGCTAGTGATTAGACTCACTCGTCCTTAAGAAATAGGAGCGTAGTTCTGGCTCTGGTTCAGTTCAACTGGAACTGAAAAGTAAACAGATAGAGAAGAGGCAGGTGGCAAAAATCTCATGTGGGATACTCACCACCATAACGTCTGAATTCCTGTAAAATACTGGGAATAAAAGTTGAAAGAAGATAAAGATTGGTGCTGTTACTTTGGAAGGAACGCTAGATAAAACCAAGCATTAAAAATAAAGGGTTATAAAGAAGGATAAATAGAATACAAATCACTCCTCTCCTATTTCACAGAAAAAAAGATTCAAGTGAGACAAATATTCCCATGTACACTTACCATTGTGGTCTCTTTTCACCTCAAGGATGAATTGTTGCGGTTTGCTGTGCTTGGAATATATTTTAACATAGAAATCTAAGCCACTGCAAAAAGTAGCTCCCGGGAGTGCCTCTTTTTGGGAGAATATGAAATCTGTGCTTCAGGCTATTTGCTGCCAGCTGCTTTTTTTTTTCTTTTTTTCCTTTCTTGTTTTCCCTTTTTTCATTTTGGAGGGTTTCAAGGTGTTACTTTTTTTACATATGTAATGTAAGTGGCTTGGAATAACCTAGTCAAAGTCTGCCTACTACCCTATACCGTTTTGCTAACTTAAGTGTGTTTTCTTCCTCTTTAAATGTGTCAGAGGTGCTTAGCAGCAGATGAGTCTTATTTGTCATAAGCTGAAAGTAGTTACACTAGACAGGATAGATGAAGATAGAAGGTGGTGATGAGCACTCTGCTGCTGCAATGTGTTTTATGCTAAGCGGTTGGAAAATAAGAAACTTTTGCCCCTGTTAAGTAACTGGGCTATTCTGAATGGTTCCTAGTATGGTTTCTATAAATTTTTGCAGCCTGTTTGAGACTGTCAACATTCATAAATTGAATTATGGAGGCTATAGGTCTGATTATTTCCAAAACTTTCACTGAAATTTCATCTTGGTTTAAAAAAATGTTCTTGTTGACACCCCTCCCCCACCCCAAGGAAAAGTGCTAAGCCATTGAGACATGCTTAGGTATGGTTTCATCTTAAAAGTCCATATGCTACAAATTGGGCTACAGATGCGAGATATTTACTCTTCCTCTGAGCAGCAGTCATCTCAATGTATGGGTCACAGACATACATTCAAAAGTTAGGCAATATAAGCATAATATACTTTCTTGGTTGTCATTTTATGTAGAATGTTTAATGGAAATTGCTCTGGAGGAGAAAACCAGAGCAGCCCAGAGTGGTCTCTGACATTTTGATACTGAAGTTTAAGTTTTTGGAGATGCCAGAAGTTTCTTGGAAGATGCCATTGCTGAGATCAGTAATCTCACTGTTGCATGAACACCGTTCTTCTATAGACATTTTAGAACTGAGAGGAGGGTATGGTTACCCATTTACTGCCCTGTTAGAGCCAGTAAACTATGGTTCTGTAGTGAAACAAGATTCCTTGATTTACTGAATGTTAAAAAATGGAGATGAGCAGAAAGAGAAGGTAGGGTGGCGAGGAAGCTACAAGCAGTGACCATATAACGACACTTCCCCAAATATTTTCCTGGTCTTCAGCAACTTGCACTTTGGGACGTCTTGAGCCAGAAGTGATGTCTTTTATCAGTAATCCTCCCCGACACCACAGCCCCCCAGCAATGGGTAGATTGTAATGAAATTTTAATGAGGCAAAGTTGGGAGGAAGTATTACATACAGTTGTCCAAGAGAGTGGCTGAGGTCTTATTTGTAAAGCCTTATGGTTCTGCTACTGTCAGGAGAAAGACGTTTTCTGTTTGCAGAGCAGGGCAGCCAGAGTGCCTGGAAGAAGTGTGAGATCAGCTTGCAAAGGAAGATGAGAAGAGCTAGGCTGCTTTAGAGGATCAGAACAATAGGTGAGAGGTACAAAATTTGATCAGGTACACAGGTGTGTGTGTATGTATACATATGTTTGTGTGTGCATATGTATGTGTATATAGGAAGAGAAAGACAAAGGGACACAAATTAACTGTTTAAAATAGATGCTATTATTGCCAGGAGAACAAAAGGATTTAAAATGACTGTGAATAACTTTTAGATTTAGAGTGTAAGGTTTCTACTCACTGGAGCATTATGGCTTTATAGTAACCTTTAATAGGATTAGTGGGGGCAAGCAATCCAAATGGTTTAGATAGATCTTGATCACTTTATGATAAGAAACATATGATGCATTGCCTTTGGTAGTGAGCTTAATAGATTTGATAGTTTAAAAGGTCACTCATTCTCCCTGAGTTCATTGGAGTGGATTTGGGCTTTAGGCATCAGTGTGGCTTTTTTTTCCTTCTCATGGTCCCCCTGTGGAAGGGGACTGATGGATGGCAATAATCCTGGTCCCTTAGTGGCTTCTGCCTTGGTAATATGTTCCAGATTGAGAAATCTTCTAGTGATGAAGTTTTCAAGAATGAAAACATTAGTTTTGCCGTTGAAAGTCTCCAGTTATCAGGCTGCTATGACAAAGCATATCTTCTCCATATCATGTTATTGTCAGTTTCTTTCTTTTTTTTTTTTTTTTTGATGCTTGAAGACATTGGTAAATTGTTTATGTCCTCTTGTACAGCCATAGTATTAGTAGTGATCCACAGATACTTCTGACATAGAAGTTCGGTGATGTCACTAATAGCTTCTGTGTCTGAATATGGGGATAGGTCTTTTAAACTGTGACACTGATGCTTTTCTTTTTTTCTTTTAAAGGAAAGATTATTGGAGAATAGTGATGATAGATGACATTTAATATCTCTAAGGACTGTTAGATGAACTTTCTGTAGGCAGCTTCTGATAAAAAGTGGAATAACTTATTTTTGAACAGATTATTTGTTTCAGCGTGAGTTCAGAGATGCCCAGGTTGGCTGTCTGTGACCTGTTTAGGTCTAGCAGGATTCCTAACTTAGTAAGTGGGGTTTGTTTTCTAATAAACTGTTTTGCTTTGGAAGAGAAACTTTTACTGTTCTTTCCACCCTGCTTTTGGCTTGAATAAGATTTATGTCTTCCTTGAGGTGGAGATGAATACTGGCAAACGTTGGTCAATAATAGAGCTCTGTGGAAGTAATGAATTTGGAGAATGTTATGCGTATAAATAATTTTTCGCTGAATTGGAACTGAACCATAACTCAGTAATGGTTCATGCTGAACAGGGCATGGGGATATTGCTTTTCTGAACACAGTATCTTTGCTGGTAGTAAGCGTTGCCAAAATAAAACCCAATGAAATGACAATTCAAATGGCAAACAAAATATTTGTTAAGCAGTAATTTTTTTGAACTAGTGATACTGGAGACTTTACTACTTGGCTTTAGCCAACTAACAAAATGGATTTTGATTTGCACAGCAATTAATGACAGCAAAGAAATGGAGCGGTTTAGGAGCACAAGTTCTATGAAAGGGACTAATGGGGAGCTGAAATGACAGGCTCACCCTGAAGTATCTGGGGAAGTCAGGGCTTCCGTGTTTACTTTGAGATGTCAGAAGACTTTAAATTGATAGATTTTGAAATTGTGGTGTGTGAACAACTTTTTTAGCACAGCTGGGTTTTGGTGGAGTTTTTTTAAAAAACAAACAGAAAACCCAAAACCAGTGAAGTGAGATAGTAGGTGATTATTGCTTCCACAGCTGATAATATGCTTATTGTTTATCAGTGCTTTTCAGTGGTTGTTCTTCTGTTTCCCCTCATCCCAGCTGAGGTTTCCCCCATCAGCTGAAGGATGGCCGCTGCTACCTGTGTTTTGGGCTTGGATGCAGTTGAGGGAGTGGCAACCTCCAAGGAGATAAAACTGGACACAATGATCAAACGAAGCAGAGGTAAACTGCTGAGGTGGAACGTGCCACCTCCTGTTCACAGAATCACAGAATGGTAGGGGCTGGAAGGGACCTCTGGAGATCATCTTGTCCAACCCCCCTGCTTCAACAGGTACGTCTACAGCAGGGCGCACAGGACTGCGTCCAGGCGGGTTTTGAATATTTCCAGAGAAGGAGATTCCACAACCTCTCTGGGCAGCCTGTTCCAGTGCTCTGTCACCCTCACAGTAAAGAAGTTTTTTTCTCATGTTCAGGTGGAACTTCCTGTGTTCCCATTTGTGCCCATTGCCCCTTGTCCTGTCGTTGGGCACCACTGAGAAGAGTCTGGCCTCATCCTCTTGACACCCACCCTTCAGATATTTATAAGCAGTAACAAGATCCCCCCTCAGTCTTCTCTTCTCCAGGCTGAACAGACCCAGGTCTCTCAGCCTTTCCTCATAAGAGAGGTGTTCCAGTCCTCTGATCATCTTTGTGGCTCTCCGCTGGACTTGCTCACATGTATGGTCTGGCACAGAGCTGAGTGCTGTTGATGGGGTGGATGCTGTACCAGTGGCTGTACCTGAGCAAAGTCAAGTATGTAAATCCATGCTTTAGTTTTCAGTAGAACTTGCTAATCACAGTGTAGACCCACCTGTCACAGGTTACCGAAAGAAAAATAGGTGCCAACCTCCAGCTGTCAGGTCTGGTGAATAAGAATTGCAGCCTGGAGTCTGGTCAGTGAGTGAGATGATAGTTGAATTCCTCTGCCTTGGAAGAGGTGAAAACAGGAGGCCTGGCCCCTTGAAGCATTGCATTGAGAAATCCAAAAAGGAACAACTTAGACCTCTCTGTTTTCAAGGAATTTATAGCCTTTTTCATAGACCTTTAAAAGCCATCTACCATTTTAGAGTGTGTTGATTTTAAAAATAAATAGGCAGTAGGATGGTTGAATCTTCAGTCTTCTGGAATAAAGATACATCTTCAGTGGTTTGGCCTTTAGAAACTTCATTGACTAACCAATGTACAGATTTAATAACAACAAAAAACTATTGCCCTTTAGGTCAGTGATTTGGTCCACAGCTGTTTTATTTCAGTTAATTCCCAGAATAATGATTGAATTACGGTTGTGTGGGATCTGCTCATGGGTAGTGAGTTGTTGGGGGCTTTTTGGTAGTATACCAAATAACTATCTTTGACAAAACTAGCAATTTTATAGTATATATTTTTGTGGCAGAGTGTAGCATACAGTATTTTCAGAGAACTCCGGCACTGCTTTTGAAAGGCTGTATATATTTTGCTGGTGCACAGTGTAGTTGTAATTTCATGTTAGATAGCTTCAGAAATGTTGTGTAATTTTCAAAGTTAATTTGAAAATTTAGTTAGCTTTTTGCTTTCATATAATGGTATCTAGTGAAGAAAAACAAAACAAAACATGAACGCACGGGTTTTAATGCATCAAAATTAAAATGCACCCTGGTTATTTTCCAGTGTTTCCAGGCTGATGAGATGGTTTTTGAAATTCAGTTTTGACGTTTGAAGGGATCTTACTGAAGGTGTTCTGTACATAGTTATGAGAGACTGTTTGTATCTTGTGGTGTTTGACAGAATATTTAATTTTAGAAAGAAATGTTTAAGCTTTGTTGTGGAAACATTGTAGTCTCTTTGCTTGAGGTTAATTCTAGGTCTTCCAGACTTTTGTTTTCCTTTATTATTGTTAGTGTTGAATAACTGACTATCTTATACAGTGTATTTGTATCCTGTGAGCCACTTGTATGACATTATGGAACTGGACTGCAGTTTCACAATCTGACTTCACTCTCATACCAAATCCATTGCAGGCATAATTAATGGTGTGACTATAGTCTGCTGGTTTGGGGAACTAATGTGAGTTAAATGCAACTTTGGATGAGACTGCATGTCCATGGCAAACAAAATATCCTCATGTATGTGCCCCACACCCTCGCTTGTGCTACTTGCATTGATCAGTGGATGCTTGCTGTGCTGTTTCTGCTTGATAAGTCAGCAGCAGACTCTACTGCTTTTTGTTAGCCTATTTTTTTGCTGAGTTGTAAGACTTTTTTTGCTGAGTCTTTTAGCCTGCTAAATGCCAGAGCTGGCTTAAGGGATTGGGTCTTCCCATGCAGTCTGGGAAGGGATGGGACCCTTGCAACCAGCCATTATTAATTTTAGGCTACCAAGAACTGCAGCTTAAGTTGCTTTAACCTGAATTTGTTTTCTGCTCTGAGAACGTAACCGCTCTCCTGGTTGAGACCAGTAGCCTGCTACTGTCTCCAGCACTGCTGAAGATATAAGTGGAGACAAATGCATGATTTTTTTTTTTTTTGTGGACTCACTGCAGTGTCTTTTTCCAGCTGTTGGCACCATCAGCAGGTAGATTGGTGCCTGCAAGTACATCCAGAAGCTATGGAAGAAAAAGCAATCACGTAAGACAAACTTCCTTTCATGTATCTGCTGTTGGCAGTATTGCCAATTGTTTGCCCTACATCCAATTCCCCAGTCATCAGAACAAAGCTTACAGGCTGGAATATAAGGCTAAACAAGGTTATGAGATTTTTTTTCCCCTGCTGAGTTCATCTGGGTGCGTCATGGTGCTTTTAAGCACGTAGTTGCAAACATTGCAATGTACAGCAAACCTGTGCATCACGGTTTTAAGATGATGAGGTTTGCCGAGAGCCTGCAATATGTAGCACAGGAATGTGCAGGCTGTCACAGAAAGTCTTGAGCCCCTTTTGGGTGGCTGAAGATTACACTTACAAGGTTTTTTCCCGAAATAATCCCGATTTGATCCCTTCCATAGGACTAGCTGGTGTTCAACCCAGATATTCAGTGGATCCAACAGCTCAGTCCCCAAATGCAGAGGGATGTGTAAACTGGCACCAACTGGGGGAAAGAGTTGTGGTCTTGGTAGCATTTCCTTTTACAGAAGCTGTGCATACTCTTTCCACCAGACTGTGATTGCCTATGTGCACAGTGATCTGATCCGCTGTTACTTTGCAGGGATGGAAATCACATTTGCTTTTCTGTAGTGCCAGTCCCTTTAGGGTCTTTTATGTGCACTGGAGTCACACCGGCAACCTGTTGCCCAGCAGTTCTTCAGTTTCACGTTTGGAACTGTCCTGTAAATGCCTGGTCTAGGTGAGCTATGTCCAAGTGGTCCGTTCAGCCTATTGCCTCCTCTGTACTTAATTCAAATTGACCCAGTCGCTCTGACCTATATACTGTAAAGATAGGTGTGAAAGTCTCCGCAATTGCTTCACCAGTAAAGCCCAGGAACAGAGTGTTCAATGAGCTTCTCTGCACTGGTGCAGTCATCCTTGCATCCCTTTTTCGCCTTGGTCTGCAAGAGATCCCGCTGGTTTTTCTAGTTGGTTTCCTGCTTTTGATGTAGTTAAGTAACTTTGCAAGGTGCTACCCAAACATTTTTAGTTCTTTATTTACTGTTTACTTTTGACCTACCATGCGTTTTATAGTCTCTTCTGTTCTCATTAGGCAAACTTTCTGTTTTTAAAAGCTGACCTCTCTCTGATGCCCTCCTTAACTTCCCTATTTAGTCATGCAGGGTGTAGGATTTTGTCGCTGGGGCTGAGATATTCTTTTGACTACTTTTGTTTTCTCTTCTAACTGTGGTGAATGTTTTGTCTAGTCTTTTAATACAGAATTTGTCTGCTTTGGGGTTTTTTTTTTGGGGGGGTGGGAGTGGGTGGGGGGTGTTGTAGTTTTGTTTTTAACAGCCTACAAGCTGCTGCAGTCTTTTTGCTATTTGGATTGCTCCTTTTAGGGTTGTGTGTGTTTGGGTTGATTTGTTTGTTTGGGGTTTTTTTTGAGGGGGAATGGGATGGGAGGATTACTAATTACTTCAATTTTTCTACACTGCTCCCTTTCTTGAAATTCATTATCCGTGTGCCAAATATTTTTATTGCCTGCTGTATTCAACTACAATGTTGAAATATAATTGCATTGCAGGCATAGTTACAGAGCAGCTTTCCTATCGATATCCTTTAATTAGGTCTTGTGTAACACTCAAAACCAAACCAAAAATGGCATCTTTTCATGTAGATCCTAGCACTAATTTCCAAGGAAGCAGTCGTTCCTTGGAAAAAAAAAAAATCTCTACCTGTCATTCTGATGAGGCACAGGGTCCACTTTATATCAGGAGATTTCAGTTGCCCACTATTATTACCTTTCCTAAACTTGTAACTTTATAATCTCCCTGAACTGGTAGTACAGTTGATGATACGTCTTTATTACTTGATTATGTGACTTTTACCATAAGAAGTTCATTGGGTTTCTCTTCTCCTGTAATGCTTTATGCCATTAAATGTTTTATGTCCTTCACATACGGTGCCATTCCCCACTGGCCTGTTGTTTGTCGTTCCTGTTGGAATTGCTGAGTGAGCTGGTAGCCTCTCAGTGTTATACTGTGTTGATTTGTCCTCCTTCCACCAAGTCTTGGAGATGCTTGTTACTTTGAGGGTGTCAGGTGAGGCCAAGCATTTGGGCTTCCCGTGTGTTACTTCTGAAACTTCTAGCAGTCGTGTAGAAGTGTTTGTAAGTTCCAAAACTCTCATTAGCATGCCAGTCTGGCTGACTCTGGCATGACTAATGTGTGTGCCTAACAAGTTCTTCCTGTTCCCATCATGCCTAAATCCTTTCCCTCTGTATAACTGACTTCCTATCTCAGCCTCCCTCTCAGGCCTCGCATGTGGAACTGGCAGCATTTCGGAAAATAACGCCATGAAAGTCTTGAATGTAAGTTTTCTGCCCAATGACCTGAGCTTACTCCCCAGAGCATCCATCCTGTGTTTCCAGACACTACTGTTACTAGCATGGATCCTGTGGACTACTGTTTTCTTTGCTGAATCACCAAGTAGTCAATGTAGATGCCCTGTGAGGTTGCTACCTTTGCATCTGATGGGCGGTGTGCCAACTGATTGTCAGATGCCACAAATACTGCTAGATACGTGTCTGGTAAAGCCATCTGATGCCCCTGCCTGCTTCTTCCTAGTCTTAGTCTGCTACAAGGAGGATCCCTAGTTCAACAAGATGCAGTAATATCAACTGGAGGGTGGATTGTTTCTAAGAGATTAGCTCTGACCCAACTTATGACCACGTGAATGCTTGAGATGGCAAAAGACATGATGAAGCATGGAACAGAAAACAAGCAGGCAACATGAGAGCGCCTTTTTCAGTGACATTGCTACTTATAAAACTGCAGTGAGGTTCATATGAGGCAGTGTTTTGTGGTTTGTTTGGTTTCTTTTTTTTTTTTTTTAACTTTTTAGATTTGTTTCCTTGTAATGAAAGCATAACCCTAAACTTGTCGGTCTTCAAATATAAAAAGTGTGGGTTTTGGAAGCAAAATTACTGTATTGTAGGCAACATCTCTGTATCTGTGTGAACTTGTGTTTGATAAGAGACAGTGAAAGAACTGATGTCCCAAATGAGGGTCCACTTAGCCCTGTGCGTTGTCTCCCAGGGATGGCCAATGGCAGATACCGCTGGGATAGTATAAGAACAGGGGAAGCCTGTAAAGATACTGCTGTATCCTCCAGTAATTTCCTATACTACAGCTAGTGTCTTTGTGTTTATGGGTTGTCTAATTGTATGGCCAGTGACAGCATGTAGTAACCAGTATGCTTGCTCAGAAAATGGAGCTTTGTCTGTTACCTTGATGTCTTGAGAGTAACTAAGGCATGCCTGCTGCATACTAAAAATGGGGGCCCCAATTAGATACACTGGCTCTATGTATTACTGCATCATTCTGTCACTAACTGTGGTTTATCCCCCTTCCAAAGGGACCGGTGACTGGTCATCTGGGCTGTCACTCACACACTTCTCTGTTGCCTAAATGTTAAGTGCTTTTCTTCTTCAAGGTTAGCATGGTTATGTTTACATTTTAAGCAGTTTTGTTCTGTCCTGTGCTTTGCCTAATCTGCTAAAGCAGCAATGTGTCTGAAAGCTCCTCTGCTTTTTCCAGCAATATAAGCTGGTCTAATAAAAGTAAGTTTCTTTAAAAATCTTGCTGCTGTTCCTTTTTGTTTAAGCTGTACTGCAAGCATTTCTTCTTGTGGGGTGCAGATGTAAGCAGTCATCATCCTTGCCCTTTGTCACTGCCCCTTTTGCCTCTTCCTCTCTTTTTGAGGTGATGTCCCTGCACATGCTCCTGCACAGTGAAACAGAGCAGAGAAACAAGCTTGGTCTAAGTTAAACTGGAAAAAAGGGGAGATATATATTTTTAACCAGATCAGTTCCCCAATCACATGTTTGTTCCAGAACAAGAAAGGGATGGGAAGATTGGGTGAGGCTGTTTTTATTTAAGCAACAGCTCTGAACTTCACTGTTACTCAACCGTCTATGCAGTCGTTTGTGATTTAGGGGGTGGAAAGACATTGGGAGATGATCTGCTTCATCTGAAGGCATGATATCTCTGTATTTTATACCTGTGCTGACTGACAGATGTCTGTCTGTCTTAAAAACATCCAGTCTCCATAGCAGACATTACTTTCAAACCAGTGAGGACTCCCTGATGTTGAATCGTCTCTGTCAGTCTTAAAAGCGCTGTCTTTAGTATGTCTTTTCTGTGCCGAAAATGTAAATTCCATCTGGCTCTAACTCCAGCACCGTATTTAGTCTGCCTTTGAGTCGTCTCATTGGTTAAATTACATGGCTAAGTTCTCTACAAGTAGTGTAATCTAGAGTGCATTGATTTAATAGTAATTCTTGTGATCCAAAAGATTAATTTATTCCAGCTGTAGAGTTAGTGAAGTCTGAATTAGAGGGCAAATTCAAATTCTGCTGAGGGTTGTTTTTTAGCTCGTCTTGCAATATTATCATGAGCTTCTTAAAACCAGTACCAAAATAGTCGAATGTTTATTAAATTTTCCAAGGTATGCACTTTAAAAATATTCAAGTATACCCTAATGTATATTGTTATTGTATAGTTCCTAGTGTTTCAAGTCTCTTGCAAGCTACTGTTACGCAGTGGACCTTTAGAATATGTAGTTTAACATGAAGAAGGATCGATGATTTTTAAAGGAATAGTTTTGAACGTTTGGCTGAATTGCAGTCTCTCCTGTCAGCTGACACCTTGGCCTATAAGTTTTGTAACCTATTACTGCTTTAAAAAAAAAAACCCTGCATAGTTCCAGTCTTTTCTTAGGTTTCTTTAAATGTTTCTCGCTCCTTTGAACTAAGTTCCACTTAAGCAGGAAACTCCTGTGTGTTAATTTCTCACAGGCTTGGCAAATTCTCAGTTATTGGCATAAATTTTTTGTTCAGCTGTTTATGTTGTGCCCCTAGGTGCTTGTGTCTCAGCATGCATTGTGCATTTGGCAACTAACAAAAAGCATTTTAAAGGTCCAAATGGATGCTTTTATGACTGTATGTCTAGTGTCTTGTATGTATAAAGTGTGTGAATTTAATTAACAAAGTTATTTTCTAGAACAAATTGCATACATTTCTGCCTGCTTCTAGTCATTCATCTAATATTTTGAAAGAACAACATGTGTCACAGCTGAAATTCATTAAAACATAAGTTATGATTCGTCTGTAGCAGGAGAATCCCAGTTATAGCTCTAATAAAATTTTGTGTGACCTTTTAATAACTACAACTCCTGGTTTTCACTGATGTCTTGACTAGCTGCTTCAGGTAGTATTTCAGCAGAACAACAAAAAAAAAAAACCCCACAAACAAACAAAAAAAAAACCAAAAACAATTTATGAAAACCCAGCATCCCTGTTGCTAACGGTCACTGGCAGTTTGGGTAAAACTGTCAAGTAATCAGAAGGAGAAATTCAGTATCTTCGTTGGCAACGAGAACAGACTTTCTTTTAAGGTAGTATGTGTAGACTCTAAAGGTAGGAGTTGTGTGTTAAGCTGCTGTCTGAAATCTATGCAAAACAATATTCTCTGGCTCTTGGTTTGTAGTTAATATGCAGCAACTACTTGTAAGCGTGGAATTGCTTGCTCTTTAGAGGAGTGGAAATGGTGCTGTGGCGCTAAACTTCCAGACTTTTAGTGCCTAGAGAATGCTTTTTCTCTGTCAACTTTCAAAACTAATTTTATGCCTGAATCATCCTGCTAGTGATAGAAGGGGAAACATTACACTAGCACCTCAAAGCTAATGTTTGCTGCATTCTTGCTAGTGATTTCTAAGGAAAGAAAGAATCTAGGAGCTGGAGCTATTCTTATCTGATCTCTTTAGCATTGTCTTTACTATTCTTTTACGGACTAGAAGATCTGGGGACCCTATGCAGCTTTCTAAAATATTTTGGATGTGGTGTTCTTAAAACATTTGGTTTTGGATATATTTTACTTCATGGACTTTTGGGAAAGGGTTCTGCTGAATCCTTTCAAAGCATTAATTGCAAAAAAAAAAAAAGAACTATTTGAAGGAAAATGCTTTCACTGGAAATATTTTGTCTCAATTCCAGTTTGTAAGTAGAATGATCATAAACTATACATGAGATCTTTGGTGGTACTGAAGTTGTTTCAACTTTGACTTGCAAAGCTTCCAATTACATGTTCTTAGGGTGACTGTGTTGCATCCTTTAAAATGTTTTTCTCTGACATTAGTATCTCTAATTCAGGACTACTTGCTCATCCTCAAGAGGAGACTGCATAGTGTTGCTGGGGGAGGATAAGTAGTGCCAGTCCTCTTAAGTGCTTGTTAATTTGAACACCTGTTAATTTGTTAACATGTTTATTAATCCGACTACACTTGAACATGGGGTACATGGGGTTTGAGCTCTTTTTTAGATATGGGAGGAGCATGTGGTTTTAAGTTGCTCACTTTCTTTGAAAATTGGGTGGGGAGGTGACTTTGGCTGGGACCTATACAGTTCAAAACACTTAAAATGTAGCCAAAGTTACTTGATGCAAACTATTTATTGGATCAAATGCAGTATTTTCCTGTTTTTTCGGTCTACTGCTGTGAAAGGGAACGCAATTTAATGTCTTTTGGGGTATGAGAAAGGTAGAAATAGCCAGGGAGAAAATACCAACTTTGCTTTAATAGTTTTTATGAATAGTTTTTGTTAACAAACCAATAGTTTCAATGTATAATCTGAAGTTAGTATGAGTCGATTAGAAGAAGTATAATGTATGACTAATAATAAAGGTATTGGGAAACAAAATCCTATTTCTTAGAAATATTTAAATATGACCTATAGAAGTTATAATCAGGTGACTGCAGACTAAAGTAATAATGTAATAATTTGTAATGACATTGAATTGATTTATTAACTTCATAAAGTCTGATTTTTCTGCTCTGGTTCATAATTGTGCAATTGGGGAAAACCAATTTGCTTAAGTAGGTCAGAGCATAAATGTGAACAGTTTTATGATGTAAATATACATATTGTTATATGATTTTATTAAATGTTACAAATTATGGTGTCTTAATAACCTACAATACGTTGACACTTGTTCTGGGTTGCTTCTGACATTAGAGCAAAAGTTTATCTGGAGGTACAGTCCTTACTCTGGACGCGTTTAATAAGCATGTGTACTGTCTTGAAAGATTAAGCATTATTTTGATAAGAGGAGCTAAGTCTTCATGCTTGCATTCCAAAATTCAAAATCCACTTTCTCATAACTTTTTACTGAGTTTTTGGGAAAATGCTGAATGCTCCAGAGGTTTTAATCAAAATGAGGGTTCCAGAATTTATGAAAGCAAATAGTGACCCATTTAGGGAGAAAGGCCTCAACCCTCACTGACTTGTAATGGGCATGTGAAATGCAATAACTTGAGTATTACTTTATTTTTTTCTCCCCCCTTTTCAAAAGTTGGTCACAAAGGGAGGGAGGTTAAGTATGAAAAAGGTGGAGGGAGGACAGAAATGGAAAAGGAGATGTAAGGGGAAGGAGAAGGGAAACAAAGGATAAAAATACATGAAATACAGAGAGGAGGACAATAGGCAGAAGAATGAATTTTGAAGCGTTAACAAGTTCACAGTCTGATGGAGGCAGGAATACACACTTAAGCTGTCAGTTCCCAAATAAACAATTGTTTTTTACATTTGTATATAGCAGTGGTATTTGGCATTGAGGATACATGAGTGCCCTACTACTTCCCATAAGGAGCTGTGTAGAGACGGGCTTCTGTGGCTTCTCCGTCCCTGCCATTCTGATGCTGGGCTGCTGAGAAGGCTGGAATCCCATGGGTTGGAAGGCTCCCTGACTTGGGGAGGGATGGGAGCTGACGAGTCCAAACTCATCCCTGCTTTTATCACCTTTACCTTGAGCAGTATCAACAGTGCCTGTTACTGCTGTATTTCTGTAGTGTTTGTTGAATAAATTGTGGTTTTTGGTTTTGTGGGGGGGGTTTTTTGGGGTTTTTTTTTGTCATTTATTCCCATTCTGTAATACCTTGTCACATCTCAAATCGTGTGAGGCTGGTAATGCTGATCAGAGGGGTGTTACGTGGTTATGGCTTTGTTACGAAACAGTGTACGGTTCAGCAATTCCTGATCTAGTGTTTAATAAGAGCCAGAATCAACTAGGCTAAGTGCAGAGCCATCCTATCTGCTTTCCCACGTATGGCGCTGTACTGCTCAGATAAGCATGCTCGCCTGGAAGTAGCTGAGGGATGTCTGTCTTCAGGTTGCATTGCTCCCTCCAGACCTGTGCCAAGAGACTGTTGGGCACCTTTAATGGAAAGAATATGTATAAAACAATAAGCCTTTTAAAAAAAGCAAAGCTGATTATTTATTGTCTTTAGTGATTTTTTTGGTGTTGAAATAGAGATATTTGGTTGGTTGGTTTTGAGGAGCATGTTTGTATGTTTACCTTGCTGGTCAGGACTTGGCTAGGATTAGCAGAAGTTCACAAGATAGAAACTAAACTTACTAGTCACAGGTAAATATGGAAGAGCAGGGGATCATGGTGTGCATGATCACAGAAAGTACTGTGATAATACCCTGGTGAGGAGCCTTGGCATCACAACTGCTGTGTTTTAAAGAGGATGTAACCCCTTGTCCCATTCTGGTAGTTCCTTTTTACGTCGTTAGCTTTTATTATTTAAGACTAGCAGACTCATTCCACTTGGCATTTAGAGGAAGATCAAAAAATTCCTGTCTTTGACCACTGTTCCTTCACGTCCACAGTCTTCTGGAGGAGCTATGAATTTTCCATTTTACTTCTCCTTGCTTTTTTCTTTCTCATGTCTACTCCCATCCCTCTTTTGTGTGGCTGACGGCTTCGTGCCACTGTTCTTCATCATTGCAGAGAGTATTTTAAATTTGAAATGACTAATGATTTCCCTGTTGCATGCATGATTCTGCCAAGAAATAGTAAACATTAAGGCTGTGATAACACTGCTGTTGCTAAGATTGGCGGCCAAGATGCTGGAATAACCTTGTGATATTGCATTGGCTAATACTTGGGTCATACTTGGAAAGCTGTCTCCACAGCTGTATGGGCTAGAAATATTTTTAAGGTTTGGTTTATGGGGTTTTTGTTTGCTTTTAATTGAAAAAAAATCTTAATTAAAAAATATAGCCGTGCCTATACCCTTTCTGGCCTAACTGCGTAGGATCTGTGTTGGATCCTCACTTAAACTTGATCTTGATATCTTGGAAATACAAATGGCTTTAGTGGCTAAAGTATTACCCTAGGGACTGATGTTCTGGAGAAACTCGGTTCTAGATGACTTAATTTAACTTAATGATTTAGCAGCTATCCAGATGTATAAACCTGATATCTGCTGATTGAGATATAAAACTACTTGATGATCTTGGGTTTGTGGTGGACAAGAACTGCAGTTGGAACATTGTTGAAGCGTTGTAATTTGAAGCAGTATGAGCTGATTAACCGGTGTGTCCTTTTGGTTAGCGTATGCATACTCAGCTGTGTGCCTGTGCAGACAGACACCATGACAAATCAGTCCCTCATACAAACTCAATTTATACCCAGTTGAGGTTGTCATTGTGGGAATTTGGGGAAGAAACATTCAATTTTAGAGGAAAATTCAAGTGTCTCACCCTAAAACCAGGTATATAGACTTCAAGATGCATCAGTAACCCTGAGCAATGAAGGGAGTAATTAGATGACCTGTGTGGAAAGTGCTGTCCTGAGGAATTTCCAGGTGCCCTGTGACCTGTGGTGCTGCAGACTTAAGTGCTCTGACATTGCCACCTGTGCTGCCCCCAGAGTATCTCTATAGAGGATGTTACGATCTTGAAGGTTGTTTCTTGAAAGTGCAGTTATGTCGTGCTGCAAGTCCTTATGTTCAGTTTTAAACTCACTTGTAGGCTGGCAACATTAAAAACTGTCTTGAGTATAGAGGTGGGTAAAACCGGTTTTGTCCTGAGCCGTGATTATCTGCTTGTGTAGAACATAACTTCTACTGTCGATTTTGTTTCTCTGAGGAACTGTAATTATTCGGATCTTTTTTTAGCGGTGCTAAATAAGCCTACATAACCAACTTGTGTGATTTCTGAGTAGTTCTGGATTTTGTTACATGTAAATATTTATTTTAGCAAAATGAACAGCAAACTTAGGAACATATGTCATAGAAACTCAGATTTGTTTCATGAAGTTGATGGATTGTCTTGTGAGAGTTGGACGGAGAAGGTGCAAAAGAACGACTCTGTAAATACAGAGTAGGGTCTGACTGAGCGTCCAATCTGGGCATACCTAAAAGTCGTCTTCCTCCCCTTGTGAATTGTTACTTTTACCTTCTCTTTTCTGGAATGCTGCCCATACTGCCTGGGCTCGTCTAATATAGTATACAAGAACAGCAGTGCTGGTCCCACAGCCAAATGAACAGCCACATCATCTGGCTGTATTTGTGAATTTGTCAATTTTTAAAATGAATTTTAATATATTGAATGCAATCTTAAATAAGGTGTTGTAGGTTCGCTTTAGAAAATGACCTACCAGTAAGCAGTCCTCTTATTTTTAACCCTGATTATGCGGTTGTTTAAACTAGATTTTCCTAAAATAGTAGCTGCTTTCTGACCTTCCTCAAGATTAGCTGCTTAGCTAAGCAGAACTTGCTAGCAAATTCACACCTAGCAGCTCAGGTTTTGACTGTGAGGCTGATCTCTCTAGGGCATGTAACGATTTCAGGAAAACCACCAAATATACCAAGTCTGTTATATGGGTAAAGAAAGAAATCTCTGAATGTTTGTTCCTGAAATACAGTAGTTGGAAGAGTTGCTCATTTGATCAGTTAGTCCTGAGAATGACTGAAAGAATGTGCTGTGCCCTCAGAAGTATTTAATAACTTTTTCAGTAATTGCATAGTATTTTAAATAAAAAAAAAAAAATTGCACATCTGGCTTCCAGCTTCTGAAGCCAGTAGCTTGTGGTGATTGTCTTTGAATCATCATGTATTGGCAGTAATGAACCTTCTTCATTGACTGAACGTATTGAGGGAGTAATACAATATAGATTGTTTTTAAGAATCTCAGCATATCTCCCACAAGGAAGAAGAATGTTATCACAGAATGAATTTCCTCCTGTTCGGGGTTTTTTTTGACGTGCTCCAGTCTTTGTGAATTTTTCTAGATGAAGTCATTATCCTAGTGAGTTGGAGGGTTTTGTGTGTATGTGTGTAATTGGACACAGGCAAGGTAATGGATTTCGGACACTTTACTAGGTAGCTAATTCTTTTTCCAATTGTGCAAAAGTACCCAGGCAGGTAGTGCTTTTTTAACTCGTGTCAGAATATCTGTTAAGTGGCACTGTAGTGGAAAAACTAGCTTTTTGTTTGCATCTAGGCTAACTAGGCTGAAGGAGAAACTAAAGTCTTTAAGGTGAGCTAATTCTAGGAAAAAAGTGATACTCACCCTTCCCCCAAAAGGCTCTTCATATTGGCTTTCAGAATAGGACAAATATCATCCATGGGCTTCGCTGAAGTTTCACTTCAGAGCCCACTTTGAACTTGTACATAAGTTGCTGAAGAAACTGGCTTCTATTCTTGATTCAGAAAGTGCTCATGCACTCAAGTAAATGTTGAATAGCACCTTGAAGCTCACTGAAGCTACTCAGTCTTACATTCTTTGAAGCAATAAATAATGTTTTCTGATCTTTAGAATATGGTCAGTGTTACATATCTCTCTCTACTCACTTCTCTAATACTGCTACGTAGAAGGAAGCATACAGAAGTGTAACATGAATGTGGTTTTTCTCAGATTTTTTTTTTCCCTGATCCTGGAGGTTTGTCATGACAATTGTCTCTCCCACAATTTAACAGATCGTTTCGTGTATGAATTGTCCCTTTGTTCTCTTACATTGCATCATACCAAATCAGAAAATGAGTCTGCAGTAAACATCAGGAGGCCATTTGGTCTTGTCTCTTGTTAAAGGGTAGTATCAAATGTATTTACAGTATTCCTGACGCTGGCCTGGTTTTGGAGGCCTTTGAGGATGCACTGATGATGGCAGCTGTACGTCCTCCCAGGCAGTCAGTCCCAGCATTCATGTTTCTTACCCCTAGGATTTTTTAAATTGAACATTTTACAGTTTGGATTTCTTAGCATCTTCTGTTGCCAGATGTTCCCCTAAGTCTCTGAGTTAAGTAGCCGGCCAGCAATTTCCTTGTCTTTCTCTTCTCATAAATGATAGCTGTTTTTCCTTCATACTCATTAGTATTCATGTATCATGTTGCAAATTGATTGTCTTCATCGTGCCTCTTTTTCTTGTGCTTTGCTGTTTTTCTGTCTGTCTTTTCAATAACCTGATTTATTTCCAGTTTCTCCGAGTGGATCTATTACTGTGATTGTTGGTCTTTTTTGCACTTGTGCCCATTTCGTTTGAGGAAATTTGCTTTCCTGTGAGGAGCTACTGACTTTTTCTTCCTTTTCTTGCTTCTCTTGTCTTCCAGAAAATCTTATGTATTAGTTGCCTAAATTTATCAAATTCTGTCTTTATAAAGTGGGGGGGTGGTGTGGGGGAGGTGGTGTTGCCATTCTCCCTTATTCCCCTTTGGAGGTTCATGAACTCTTGCTTTGACTTTCTCATGTCTCGCCAGAATTTTTCCAGAATATAACTGGTAAGCTAAAATGTCCTCGCGCCACATTGTGTGCTTGTATGACTCTTGCAGAAAGGCACTCACCAGATTTTGTTGTTGACCGGCTCCATAATATCATCCATCAAGTTTCCCCTTTCATCACAAACTAGATACTTTGAACATACCTGCCCCCCTCCTGTGCCTCAGAGCATATGTACAGATGCCCTTGATAAAGCTATCAGTGTACGTGTTCCCGCCTCCTTCATTACTCAATATAAGAGAATACAGCTTGGTAATGTGAATTAGCTCACTGAATTGTGACATCTGGAAATGCCACAGCCTGGAGTATAACGAAGTTTAGAGTGCATCAGTTAGCAGGGAGGCTGCTTTCTGTGATTCTGAATGAGGCTGGCGTTGCTTGTGTGAGGGGTCGCAGCGTACTGTTCTAATGATAAACTTGAATTTCTCTTTCTCCAGATGCTTCTAGTTTGAAACAGTATTATGTGGGGGTTTAGTGTTATTTGAAGGTGTAGCATGATTGCAAGTAAGATAGAGTAAGCTTTATGTTAAAAAATATAAATGTTAAAATTTCTAGAATTTAGGAACAATAGCTTGTTCACTTGTGTAAAACAAAAAGGAAAACACTGCTATTGCAGCTTTGCTTGTTTAGAGTACTTTCTGGGCATGTTGTAGCTTGGACATCCTCAGAGCTGAAGGGGAAGCACTCTGGCTTTACAAAGGGATGAACGTGCTGACTTTTCAAAGCGTCTGATCCTACAGCCCTGGGTGTCAAGTAACATTAGGGCTGTAGAGACTTTCTTCCCTTCTCTGGTTATAAAAGATGGTGGGTTAAATAACTATAATTAAAATGTCTGTCTAAATATCATTTTACCTCTCAGTTCATCAAGTTTAATCCTTCTCACTTCAGAGTCCTACAAGTTTTTTATTACTTGGAAGTCTTCAAGTGAAACCAAAAAAGTTCTCACTCATCTTTTATAAAAAGTAGAGAAATATTCTTGATCTGTTACCCTGCCTT
>WAAD01037753.1:4080-23668 GCA_013389945.1 Fregata magnificens
AAGGCCAGCGGGATCCTGGCGTGCATCAAAAGGATTGTGGCCAGCAGGTGGTTGTCCTCCCCCTCTACTCTGCCCTGGTGAGGCCACATCTGGAGTACTGTGTCCAGTTCTGGGCTCCCCAGTTCAAGAAGGACAGTGAACTGCTGGAGCAACTCCAGCTAAGAGCCAGAAAGATGATCAGGGGAGTGGAGCACCTCTCTTATGAGGAAAGGCTGAGAGACCTGGGTCTGTTCAGCCTGGAGAAGAGAAGACTGAGGGGGGATCTTGTTACTGCTTGCAAATATCTGAAGGGTGGGTGTCAAGAGGATGGGGCCAGACTCTTCTCAGTGGTGCCCAATGACAGGACAAGGGGCAATGGGCACAAATTAGAACATGGGAAGTTCCACCTGAACATGAGAAAAACCTTCTTTACTGTGAGGGTGACAAAGCATTGGAACAGGCTGCCCAGAGAGGTTGTGGAATCTCCTTGTCTGGAAATATTCAAAACCCGCCTGGACGCAGTCTTGTGTACCCTGCTGTAGGTGAACCTGCTCAAGCAGGGGGGTTGGACAAGAAGATCTCCAGAGGTCCCTTCCAACCCCAACCACTCTGTGATTCTGTGATTCTGTGAATTGGCATGTCCATTTGCTTCATTGTGTTTCATTTCATAGATTCACTTTTGATTGTAGATGTATAAGTTAAGAAAGGTGAGGCTCTTCTTGACAGAAAGAATTCTGGTTTTTTTGTTCAAAATCTGGATGTCTATTTCAGACCTAATCCCATCCTAAGATCAGGTCCCAAGTATATCAGAAGAGTGAATTTCTGGAGACATGTATTTCTTTCTATGGGAAAGTCTAGAGTGACAAAGTCAGAGTCAAATTAGCTGATTTGCATAGAAATAAAATAGCCAGCTGACTTCTTCAGTTTCCCCATTTATAAGAGAAGGACGTTTTTAACTTACTTTCTAACTGACTGACCTCTGCTAAAGCATGCAAGTTATTGTAAGAGGCTTTATTCACTGGTTTGCCAGTGTGGAAATTTCATGCAAAATAAGGCTTGAAAGATCATTGAGAGGTACCCCAGGCCATCTTCTATCTCCATGAAAACTTAGCTTAATCATAACCTCTCCTGAGAGAAGTGAGAGAACCTGCCCTTAAAAGGCTATTGTGGTAAGCAACTCTTTACCACCCCAGAGGATGGTGCTCCTCTCGTTACTACTAGAAATCCCAGAAATCTTTCATTTTTTTTAATGAAGATTTGTGTTTCTTTTTTTTTTTTTTTTAATACACAAACATTTTAAAAAGCTATTTTAGTACTCACGATGCTAGAAATCCAAAGCAGTGGATCTAATGGCCCTCTACACTTGGGAAAGACATAAAGCTGTCAGCTTGTTTTAATAAAGTATTCTGGAAGGGGTTAACTGGGCTAGTTCACTGCACATGCTTGTCCAGATTAATATTCCTCCAATCCATTGGCTGTTATTTCTAGTGGTGAAAATATGAAATGCTGTTGTAGTATCATTATAAAGCCACTGACTGGCAGCTATTTCTTTAAAATACATTTGCTTAAACTTTTCAGTGAAGGCAGAATTAATTTCTCCTTCTTTGCCCCTTCCTTTCATGCCTCTCCTTCACTAAGCTTCCACACCTCCTTCTTCTAGCCCCAAGAGCCCTTCCGATGGGAGATTTCCTGGGACACGGTTAAAGAGTGGTACTTAAATGGTTTTCTTCTCAGCTCTTCTTTCTGCTGCTGGGTTATGAATGCATCATTCAGTGCACACAGGCCACATAATCCAGACAGCCCATCAAATCAGTTCTTACACAGGCAGGAAATGTCAAGATACATTTGTAAATACAGAAGAGCAAGAGACTAAATTAGATGACATGACACAACAAAAGGCACCTCCTAAGCAAGTTTTGGACACTTTCCAGAAGCAATTCTACGTTCTTTAAAGACTAACACACTCCTACCAGGAAACGCAGACATTGAAGAGATAAAATTGTACAGCCCTTACACGAAAACCTAGATCTCTAACTACAGAGGAGGTAAGTTTTCCAGCTTGTCTGGCTTCTTTCTTTTCTTTTTTTGTTTCCTTTCTTCTTTTCTTTCTTTCCTTTTCTCTTCCTTTTCCTTTCTTCTTTAATAGTTGTGAAAATACAAAAAGAGTTTCACTAAAGTTATCACTGGTCTGTAGTTATCTTTGGCTGGAATCATGTACAGAGCCAGTTCTACAGCACCAGATCAGATTACTTTGTTATTATTCTTTTGTTTTCCCATTAACCACCTGAGATTTTAGAGAAGAATGGATGCAATAAGGAGATTAGGTAAGACAAGAATGCAATTTCTCACTCTTTTTGAGATGTTAGCAATCCACATTGTATTTATCTTATTTTGCCACTGATTGCATCATATCATACAACTCTGAAAAGTTTGTAGAAGTCCCTGAAAAGATAATTTAAGAGGTAAGACATAACATGTGGGAATTCTTCACTGAATTATTCTAGTCATCCTCTTTGAGTCAACAGAAAGGAGCAGTACCTCCAACATGTAATTCGTCATGTCTTTCAGTAGGTAACGTAGACTGATCATGAATTGTTCTGCAAAGGCAGAAAAAGAGTGCACGTGACTAGCTCAGATATAGATGCCTACATGACATAAGTCAATGAGATGAGATCAAGCAGATGAATATTTTGTAAAATGTAATTTGGTGGTGCTGGCAGGGACCTTATCAGGAGGGATATACAGTAAAGCTATGTTGTGAACCGACTGTGTCTTTAGAAACCTTTCTAAAATATACAGGGTGTTTTTAGCTTATGAATTTCCTATCACCAAACTAAGAATATACTTTTCCTTGATCATTTATCTCTTGGCCACTCCTTTCTGAACAACTGGTTGCCTAAACATGACATTGGGACTGGTGTAGTTTGCTTCCAGTTCTGCTCTGGCCTGGATGAGCCTAGCTCTTTGTCTTCCACTGGGTACTGCACCACCATAAAGCTGTGCTTATTTCATACTTCTATGCTATTTTCTGGAGAAATCTATGTCATTGCTGAATGAGAAGAGGGATGGAAAGGATCACAGCTTGGTATGACCAGGTAAAAATCGATACCATGTTGGTTTTATTGATTTTTTTTTTTGGAGCTATATCAGAAAAGGAACCATCTGTGTACATTTTACTCTTATTCTTGAACACCTTTTACCTTCTGTAAGCACCCTAAATTTCTCCACTTCCTCTCTAGGCTTTAAATTGTGGGTTTGAGTGTAATCTTGTGTTTTCTCCATTCCTGTGTTTCCTGTGTGTGTTTGATCAATTTTTTCCTGCCCAAGAGTTTCTGATTATGCTGTAATTTTAAATAGTTGCTAGATAATTTGAATTAACTGTTTCATTCTACAGGTCTGCTCAGAGATGACCAGCACAAACAGGGAGAACTAATTGTGATTTCGTTGGGCTGGACTTACAATGGTGATTTTTAACACCCGTTGACTGGGAATGTTTTGATACTAGAATGAACCCCATACAGCTGATAATTAGGGTGCCTATTTTTGCTTAAACTCTGAGGAGACTTTAATCTAGTTGTTCCTGGACTTCTTTGACTAAAGGGACTTTGATTGTCTGGGTGCATAATAACAAACTAGAAATGTTAAGGACTATAAATCTCTTTAAAGATGAAGATTATTTTTTTGCTAGTAATGTGTACTACTCTGGGAGGTACCGCTGGCACAGGCTGATCCAAAGATTCCATGTCCATGCTGTAATGTGACCATGTCTGGAAAGAGAAACAGTGCAGATTCAGAAATGCCTAGGGGTAAGGAGTTCAGCCATAGCACAAAAAAGTGGGATGGTATTGTGGAAGCCTCTGAACTACTTTCAGGGGACAAAGAGGATTATTCAATAAAGTTAACTTTAGTGATATTAATTTACTTAGGCTTATTCTAGTCAATGGAAATAAGAGAGTTCTGTAAAGAACCCTAATTTAGCCATTCTGCCTGTAGAGGGGCTTAGACTGACCACCAGCTAGACTAGCTTCACTAAGAGCAAGTTAACCCTTGAGAATATCCCCCAGAGTGTATTTTTTTTAAAAAAAAAAACAGTACTAAGTAAAATTCATACTATACTGGGACGGAAGATATAATCAGATTCTTTCCTTCTTCCTTCATCTGAAAGTAACAGTGCTGAGATTTAGAGCTATGGTAAATACTAAATTCAGTTGTATGTGAAAATGTTTGCTGTTTTCTCCATGATAGGTAAATTCCCCAGAACTCACTTTTCAGCCCATGAACTTGCCAATTTATCTTTCAAAATGTATATACACAAAATATCTATTTTTTCTCTGTGTGGTTTCATTCCCCTCTAAACAATTCAGAGATCTTTTTTACTTATGAAAGAAATCATCATTCTGAGAAATATTTCCAGGTATTCTTAAAGTTGTTGTTTTTACTAACATTGTAATCATGGATTTTGTCTACGCTGAGGGCAAACATGCTGCATGATCTGCCCTGTAGCCCCTGTAGTTCTCATGAACACTCTGGCATTGTCCTTAGTCCATGGAAGCACACCAGACCTAAAGCCAGTCCTTCAAAATCCTGAAGTCACAGCCATGGCTAAAGTCTCATGGAAGGAGAATTGACTACTTACAAAAAAAAAATACGGAAAATAATTGCTTCATAAGATTAATATTAATCCTATAGTCTGTGTGCACTTCTGATACAAAATTTATTATTAATAATGAAAAAAGCCTGACAAATCATATGTCTTTATTTTTCCAGGTGTATAGGTTGTATATTGCATATTGCCACCCAACAGATTAACATGGAGAATGCAAGCAGCGTGAAGGAATTCATTCTTGTGGGCCTCTCAGAGAATCAAGGAGTGCAGAAAATATGTTTTGTGATTTTTCTGTTCTTCTATATGATTATTGTGGCAGGAAATCTGCTAATTATTATCACTGTAATTAGCAGTCAACGTCTGAATTCCCCCATGTATTTTTTCCTTTCCTACCTGTCCTTTGTAGATGTCTGTTACTCTTCTGTCACAGCTCCCAAAATGATTGCTGACTTCCTTGTTGAAAATAAAACCATCTCCTTTGTGGGTTGCATAGCACAGCTGTTTGGGGTACATTTCTTTGGCTGCACCGAGATCTTCATCCTCACAGTGATGGCCTACGATCGTTACACAGCCATCTGCAGACCTCTCCACTACACCATCCTCATGACCAGGCGTGTGTGTGGCCAGATGGTGATTGGCTCATGGGTGGGAGGCTTCATGCATTCCATAGTGCAGACTCTCCTAACCTCTTGTCTCCCGTTCTGTGGCCCCAACAAAATTGACCACTACTTCTGTGATGTCCACCCCCTACTACAACTGGCCTGTACCGACACCTACGCCGTGGGCATCATTGTTGTTGCCAACAGCGGAATGATAGCTCTGAGTTGTTTCTTCATCCTAGTCGTGTCCTACATTGTCATCCTGGTTTCCTTGAAAAGTCAAACATCCGAAAGGCAGCACAAGGCCCTTTCCACCTGTGGGTCCCACATCACTGTAGTGATTCTTTTCTTTGGGCCATGCACATTCACCTACATACGCCCATCCAGTGATCTGTCAGAGGACAAGAGTGTGGCAGTGTTGTACACTGTCATCACGCCCATGCTGAACCCACTTATCTACACACTGAGAAATGAGGAGGTGAAGAGTGCCATGAAAAAACTGTGGAGTAGAAAAGTGGGAAGTGAGAAGGGAGAGGTGTAGAACTGCAGTAACTTTTCCAAAGGATCAGAGAAGATCACATATCTCTCACTATAAGTCCTTTTCTGAAAAGCTTGCTTTTGGTTCCTCTTGTAACTAGGAACATCCCTTTCCATTTTCTTTTTGACTAGCACAGGCCCAGGCCCAGGGCTCCTGAGCACTAGGAAATAAATAAATACTATCAAAAATATTGAAAATGTTGTCCAGATAGAGCATTCCATTAGTTAGCGTTCTCCCAGGTATACACTTTTAGACAGACAAACTCCATCTGCTCTGTAATCCATTTAGCTGGGAAAGAAAGGACTATGGTCACTTGCTGCTGGAAGCAATCATACCAAGGAGGTCCCTCTCTGCTTGCAATAAATGCCTTTTTATGAGAACCACATTGTGGTATTTTGAATCCATGGGTTAGCAATTAAAATCCTAATACTTGGTGCTAGCTGGGTCATTTGCTGATGCAAGTAACAGCAGGGAAAGCTTCTCCCCTTCCAATTCCAGTGAACCAAGTCCTTTCTGCAGTACTTCAGCTATCACTGACACCATCTTTCCAACCATCCCTTCTACCCTTCAGCTTTGCTTCAGATTTTTTATTTTAGTGTTTACAATAATACAGAATCCCAGATCCCATGAAATACACATTGCTACTGCAGAAAATGAAGTAGCCACTAAGGAAATCATTTAGAGGCACAATTTCATGTATCAATGAGAAAAATAAAAAGAAGAGTTGTTCAGGAATCATTCAGGTATGCAAGATAATTCATAACAGGGCATGTTTACACACCCCCACAAGGAAGGAAGCACATTGTCCACAGGAACAACTGGAACACCTACTACTGCAGGAGGGAAGAGAAGAAATGTGAGGATGAAAGACCAAATCAGCACAGTACCAGTCAAAGCTGTCACAGGGTGCTGAGTTGTAGCAGCTCTGGATCTCCACCAGAACAAAGGAGCCAGGAGGTATGAGACCCTGACTCCTACCTTGCCAGCAGGAACTCGGCAAATCAGATGAATGCAGAAGAAGAAACCTGCCTAGTGCCATTCAAAAGTAGCTGAAGCACTTTCCATTTTATTTCTTCACTTATGTTCCTTTTAAACAGCTGTATCTGTGTTACACCTTAACATGGCTTAAGTATGATTCAAGGTTACAAGGTGTTCCCAGCCCAAGCTGGGGCTTATAACTTAATATTTATTTATGCATTTAATGTTTTAGAGTCTCACTTCTAAGTGTTGGGTTCTGCTGGGCAACAGCTGGGCCATGGTTTATAGAAGGTGTTGCTGGAAAAAACATTAGGTTCCTCTACATATTGGCAAGAATTCTTATAAAAGCTTATACTTGGACTAAAGAATGGCTTCTGTGTTTTGCATTGTCTGAGTAAAAATACCTGGTAAGCAGTGAGGACCAACCAAAAACCTTTCTAAAGTTTTGAAATAATTACCTGATTTACTTGTTGTTTCAAATTTCTACAGACCAGAAGTCTAAGGGATAACAGTCGATAGCACAGTTATAATATTTACTTATGCTGCCAACATGCAATAGCAAGAACAAGCTAAGAAATAAGAATGCATATGAGAAATTTTAGCTTAGGACAGAAATCAGAATTTATATAACTGTCCTGTATAAGAGACATCTTTATTCCAAGAATGTTTGATTGCAAAGGTAAGCTGAATGAAAAAATTGCAAATGGCTAACTGCAATGTTAATTTGAAACATAAATGCTTCCAGAAGAAACACATAGCCAACTGTAAATGAAGTCAGCCAGCCAGCAAGCAAACCCACATGCAATGCAATGTAGTCTAGATTCAGCAACTGCCCTAAAAGCCATCAATTTTTAGTTCCTCATTAGTGACTTCTAACAAAGGATTCCTCATATACCTCTGGGATCTCATTACTCCAGATAGGCTTGTGCTTTTGCTGTGTGATTTACTTTAAATATTTCTGCCACAACTTCCCCATCTTGTGAGAGAGAGTTATTCTTGCGGATTGTCTTGGAAGTTGTTTTTTGCAGAATGAGAAACAGAAATAGTCTCAGGTCGTCCATTTCAACCTCTGCAGTTTTCAGAATTGGCAGAGATGCATATTGCTCTCATGACATCTAAGTAACAACTTGCAGCTGAGACATGTTGATGAAACCACCTAACGTGGTCAGAGGAGGTCATCAAAGGAGCAAGCAAACTCTTGGAGACAGGCAAATATAAACTGTGTAAGTTTTTTGATTTTGCTCCTTTGCATTGTTCAAGCATGACTGTGAAATCCTGCCTTTGAAAATAGGAATTTATGCTGAGTGACTTTTGTGAGGTCCATTTTACAAATTGGAAAAAAATCAATTACCGTTTTTTCGGGTTTTATTTTAGTTGGTGTCTTAGTTGCTTTTTTCTCCAGTTATACACTGTTTCCAGAAAGATCTGTCAAAAGGATGTTGTCAGTGTTACAGAGAGGACTCAAGAACTGATGACAGCACTTCCCCCATGCTCAGTCTTACATTGTCCCCTCAACTGTACACATAGGCAACAATGGTCCTAACACACACACTTTGGTCATCCCCAAAGTGCTTTCTGTCTGCATATGGAGGGGCATGGAGATAGAGATGGAGACACAAAAGAGCATTTTTTCTGCTGCCCAGGTTGAGTAGTAGCGAGTGGGTGAGACAGAGACTTCAAGGAGAAAGAACTGAGTGACCTGTGATTGTTGAACAGGATTCAGACCCCAAAGGACTTGCCAGCATCACAGACAAGGTTATGCCTCTTCCTTCTTCATGCATAAATTGTACATTAGCGATAACCATGTACTGGCTAATGGGTACTAATGCCACAAAGGTGAATTCATGGGTGTTTGTGAGTAAACTAGAGTCACTAGTGGTGCATTCATTACCCCAGTGTCACTACAGATTTATTTATGAGGGGTTCCACT
This sequence comes from Fregata magnificens, assembly GCA_013389945.1. NCBI lineage: Eukaryota > Metazoa > Chordata > Aves > Suliformes > Fregatidae > Fregata > Fregata magnificens. Next base: position 12,711 of record WAAD01037753.1, read on the forward strand.
CTCAGTCCAGGACTTGGGTGAGGTATACAACCCCCTACTAACACATCATTAATGCAAATTAGCTCCAAATTAGCTCATCCACATACTGTCAGAAAGATGATTGAAGGAAATACTGGACAGCTCTTTCTGTGGCTGACCTTATTCAGGTCTATCACAGTCAGAGAAATAATGAGCAGTAATTCTGCTGCATTCCCTTAGAGTGCTTAAAAGGAAAGTACATTCACTGATGATCAGGGACCTTCCTCAGGCTGTGAGTAAAGTGTTGAGTCTTGAATTAGAGCTGCACTGTTCCTTTTGGTCAACTTTTTATTTCCAAATCAACATTGTAGAGTAAAAGTGGGTCTTAAGGGGACCTTGCAATTAGTTGTCTTTTTCAGAAGAGGCAAAGGTGAGAACTAGGATTCTGGAGGATACTTCTACCACACTCCTCAAATAAAGAAACTGAGCTTGCTATTATACACTTCAATGTTATGTTCTGAGTTGGATATCAGCTGTTATTCCTTGAGCATAGCATTATCTTTGAATGAAAACAGTCTCAAAAAAACATGAAAAAAATATGCTTAATATTTAATATACCAACGATCAATATGTATGTGTATTGGTAACGTCCCGTTTCTAACGCCATAGCAGATACCTTTTTTTTCTATGCTTCAGGTCCTGCCTACATGGCATCTGTGGAGAACAAAAACAATGTGATGGAATTCATCCTCCATGAACTCACGCAATATGAGACAGTAGCAAAAGCGTGCTTCTCTTTATTCTTAGTCTTCTATGCCACTACCATACTTGGAAATCTGCTTATCATTATAACTATAAAGACCAGTGAACAGCTGGAATTCCTCATGTACTCCTTCCTGAGCTACTTGCCTTTGTAGACATCAGTCACCCTACTATCACAGCTCCCAAGCTCATTTATGACCTTCTTGTTGAGAAGAAGACCATCCCTTTTGTGGGTTGCATAGTTCAACTGTTTGTGGTCCATTTCTTTGGCTGCACTGAGATCTTCCTTCTCGCAGTGGTGGTATATGATCATTGCATTGCTATATGTAAACCACTTAATTACACAAACATGATGAACAAACATGTCTGGCTGGCTGGTGGCATATTCTTGAGTGGGAGGCTTTGTGCACTCCCTGGTGCAGACCCTGCTTACCATTCAGCTACCATTTTGTGGGCCCAATGAGATTGATCACCATGATTTCTGTGATGTGCACCCTTTGCTGAAGCTGGCCTGCACTGACACATACATTGTTGGTGCCATTGTGGTTGCCAATAGTGGTTGCCAGATTTCCCTGAGCTGTTTTGTTGTTCTTGTTGTGTCCTATGTTGTTATCTTTGCCTCTCTGAGGACATGCTCTTCCAAAGGGTGTCTCAAAGCACTCTTTACCTGCACCTCCCACATCACTGTTCTAATTCTGTTCTTTGGGCCATGCATTTTCATCTGTATGCGCCCTTCTACCACCTCCACAGTGGACAAGATGGTCTCTGTGTTCTACACCATCGTCACACCTAAGTTCAATCCCTTGATCTACACACTCCAAAATGAAGATGTGAAAAATGCCATGAAAATGTTGTGGAGCAGAAAAGTGAAGAGGAGTGAAAAATGAAACAATACAGTGCATGTTGGTAAGACGTAAGAGTAAACAAACCCTTCAGTATGGCACAGCATTGGCAGCTTTCATTTCACGTGTTTTTATATGCAAACATGAGGTGTCTACAGTTAAGCAAGCTGCTGAAGAGAGTAAGCAACCTTTGGGGACAATGGGATTAATTTCATGGTAAAATAGGAACATGAAAGAAGGGGAAAAAAGATGACAGGGAAAGATGGCACAGATCGTACTGAAACATCAGCAAATAAATAAATAAAAAATAGCTAATAAGTAAATATTAAAAATATTCTCCAGGCAGAGCATCCCATTAGCTAGAGTGTGAACTTTCAGTCTGACAAACTCCAGCTACTCTGTAATCCATTCAGCTGAGAAAAGGTGGCCCAAGGTGTCAGAAAAATTGATCACTGCCTGTTTCTGGAGTCCCATTTCTGCTTTCAGTAAATGACTTATGATGAATACCATATTGTCATATGATGAATCCATGAGTCAGCTATTAAATACCTGACATTAGGTGCTGTTAGGGTCACTTGCTGATGCAGGTGAGTCTTCTCCCCGTCCCCTGCTAGTGCAATTGCCAATGACAATAATTGCTATTATTACTGCTCTAGTCAGTACCAGGATTCAAAAGCTTACCAAGCTAATGGCTAAAATCTTTCCCACTACGGCAAGTCTGAATGTCCCCATTTTTCTGTATTTGGTATTTCCTGGTGAATGCACTATCTGCTTCAATTTTGCTCAGCCTCCTACCCCTGTTTCCTCAAAACACTCAATCTAAGCAAATGTAAAATTTGCAATTTAATTCCCAGGTCCAAACCAACCTCATGTACCAGAAACCTAAAATCACAGCTATTCTGATCTGGATCAACTTCATTTAAAGGAACCCTGCTCCATTACAGAAACAGTATGTCCTTAACATAGTTGACAGTTCAGTCATTTGTATCGAGGTAATTAATGATACATGGAGATAAAATGTAACAATAAGTCCTTGTTACTTTACAATAGTAGTAAAATGAGAAGTAAAACATCACTACTTGGACAAAGAACTTTTATAACTTCTTCATATTTCCAGGCTGAAGAGGAAAAAAAATAGGCAGCAATGACTGACAGAAGAGGAAGATTTATCTTTTCTAGAGTTAGGGGTGAAAACATAGGTGTCTAGTCATCAAGATTTTCTTTCCAGATTTACAGGTTCTTTGTGTTACATTGGAAGAGGCTATTCCTTTCACATAATGAAGATGTAGCAGAAATGGCTATAAAAGTCAAGTAATCACATTTCTTCATTTTCCAGGGTGTAAGTTTTCAGACACTGGTTGCTAATCTTTAAAGTTCATGTCCAGCGTAATTATTTTGATGAAGTTTCTAAAGCAAGTGCAGCTTTGATTCGCTGATGAGGTGATATCACTTCTAATGTAGAAACCTATGCTGCAGATGTCTACTTCTGCTTTTAGGATCAGTGGACTTAAATAGGCTCTTTATGGCTGAGATGCCTCTCTCTACAAGGTAGGTATCAAAAAGGAGGTCAGAAAGACAAGATCTTTGCAGTATTTCTTCCTTCCCATTGATTTGGGGGCACATCTAAAAGCTCCCTAATTCAGCTATCATATCTCTAAGAGAAAAAGCCTTGCACAAAAGATACGCTGCCCTAATGTTGGAGAGTCCAGTTCAACATGTCTAAGGTTAAAAGTGACTCTTTAATGCTGAAACAGAAGTATGAGGGTGTTGTAGAAGTCACTTTTGAGCTCAGAGGGAACCCAACACATAGCATTAGTAGCAAGGCTTGCCAAAGCCTTAGGCCACAAGCTGTGAACTTTCACCTAGATAGACTGACCATATACTGAACTTTTACTTAGCTACATGAAGGAAGGCCCCGAAACTGGTGCAAATGAGACAGATAAGGTAGCCACAACCATCAGCAGAAGCTGCATCCATTAAGATAAGAAAAGGAATGATCCACTTGGAGACAGAGAAAGAATCTAATAAGGAACAAGAAGACCCCAGACCCAAATATTGCTATTGGACCAAACCATCGTGTGAGGGGAGGGGAACTTAGATTTTAAGGGTATAATTGCCCAGGGATTTCTTTGTTTGGGGTCCCTCTTCGGAGGCACCCAGCTCGAGCGGTTCTTTACTGCTGTACCACTCCATAAATTCGTCTGGCGTATGTCATGCCAGAGATTCTGTTTCAGGGAAACCTAGGGTCGAGCCTGAGGGGAGAGAAAGCGCCCAAGAGTGAGCACGTGTGAGTGAGGAGTCGGAAAGGGGCACCCATCGGCTCAGTGGAGCTGCCCGCTGCGAAGGGACTCTGGTCCTAGCAGTTAAAAGTCTCGGGTGGTGTGTGTGCGACTCCCTGAATGGTGTGTGAATGCTTGGGCTGCAGCTTCTCCTTTAACAAGGGAATGAGTTTGATTTGAACTTGAGCCTTAGTTTGCAGTGATGCATCACCACCGGCAATATGTTTGGCCTGCTCAAACTTCCCTTCATCTTAGTGAATGAATGTTCATACTAGTTTATATCTCATTCTGATCCAGTCTATCCTGGGGTGACTGCAGTTTCCTACCATTGCTACCTGGCTTAGCTCTGCATCTTCCCTCATCTCATACATTTCCTGACACTGTCTTAATAAGGGGATTGGTAGTGCAATTCTACCTTTTTTCAAATTATTATTATTAGAGGCTTGGTTTTTCACACAAAGGGCTTCTCAAGTGCTTAGAAGTGTATGGTGCCAACTGGTTTGCTGTTGCCCACCAGAAGACCCAGTCACCAAAACTCTTTAATAAGGCCCTCAGGTAGCTGCTTGGAGTTTGGTAACAACACAGTTCTTACAAGTCCAACTCCATTAATGGAAAACTATGTTACCTAGATTTAGTACTCAGTAGGAGTTTACAGGAGTTGGGATGGGATGGGATGAGTTTAGGGAGAAAGAATCACAGACTGGTTGAGGTTGGAAGGGACCTCTGGAGGTCATCTGGTCCAACCACCCTGTTCAAGCAGGGTCACCCGGAGCCTGTTACCCAGGACTGTGTCTAGATGTTTTTTAATATCTCCAAGGAGGAAGACTCCACAACCTCTCTGGGCAATCTGTTCCAGTGCTCAGTCACCCTCACAATAAAAAAGTGTTTCCTTATGTCCAGAGGGAACCTCCTGTGTTTCAGCTTGTGCCCATTACCTGTTGTCGTGGCACCAAGCATCACCAAAAAGAGCCTGGGTCTGTCCTCTTTGCATCCTCCTTTCAGGTATTTATACACACAGATAAGATCCCATCAGACCCTTCTCTTCTCCAGGGTAAACAGTCCCAGCTCTCTCAGCCTTTCCTCATATGTGAGGTGCAGCAGTCCCTTAATACCTCAGTAGCCCTTTGATGGACTCTCTCCAGTATGTCCATGTCTCTTTTGTACTAGTGAGCCCAGAACTGGACACAGTACTCCAGATGTGGCCTCACCAGTGCTGAATAAAGGGCAAGGATCACCTCCCTCAACCTGCTGGCAACACTTTGCCTAATACAGCTGAGGATACCACTCACCTTCTTTGCAGCAAGGGCACATTGCTGACTCATGTTCAACTTGGTCCTTCTCTGCAAAGCTGCTTTCCAGCTGGGTGGCCCCCAACATATATTTGCGCATGGGATCTTCTTCCCCAGATGCAGACTGCGCTTCCCCTTATTGAACTTCATGAGGTTCCTATCAGCCCATTTCTCCAGCTTGTCGAGATCCCTCTTGATGGCAGCACAACCCTCTGATGCATCAGCCACTCCTCCCAGGTTGGTGTCGTCTGCAAACTTGCTGAGGGTACACTCTACCCCATCATCCAGATCATAAAGCTGTTGAACAGGACCGGACAGAGTATTAACCCCTGGGGTAGACTGCTAGTTACTGGTGTCCAACTAGACTTTGTGCTGCTGACCACCACCCTCTGGACCCAGCCATTCAGCCAGTTTTCAATCCACCTCACACATCAACAGCTTCTCTATGAGGATCTCATGGCAGATTGTGTGAAAGGCCTTACTGAAGTCAAAGTAAACAATATCCACTACTCTCCCCTCATCTATCCATGGTGACTTCTACTGATGATTTTCTCATCCTTAATGCGCCTGGAAGTGGTTTCCAGGATTAGCTGCTCTATCACCTTCTCAGCGATTGAGGTGAGGCTGACTGTCTTGTAGTTCCCTGGGTCCTCCTTCTTGCCCTTCTTGAAGATGGGGGTGACATTTGCTTTCCTTCAGTCTTTGAGCACTTCTCCTGGTCACCATGATCAACCAAAGGATCGTTGAGAGTGTCCTTCCAGTAACATCTGCCAGCTCCTTCAGCACTTGTGGGTGCATCCCGTCAGGGCCAATGGACTTACGTCTGTCCAGTTTGCTTAAGTATTCCCAGACCTGATCCTCTTCCACCAAGGGTACTGATAAGTGATGTAAGAAATGTGGCCACCTCCTCCAGCTGGTCTGGTCCAGGACCCTCCTGGGCTTTCCCTTTTGCAGGTTCAACCAGTAATGAAGCTGTGCACCTGTCCCAGAGACACAGACATGGATGGACACAGAGGACAATGACATGCCCGGTCACACAGACTGCCGCAGACAAGGTGCTGCCTTCAACAGCACCTACATACAGGACTCACATAAAACATAAACATGGACAGCCAAGTGACAGAACACACACATTACACTCTAGGTTCACAAGCACACACAGATTTGCAGATCCCTTGGGTACCACCATGGCCCCTCTGTCCACCTGGCACCCCTGTCCAGATCCTGGCCCCCTTACCCACTTCACAGGTCTCCTACTTGCTGGCTAGTCCAGCTTGATGCTTGCTAGCAAACACACAACACTCACACATTCGTCCCTCATGGGCTCCATTTGCAAATCCCCCTGGGTGTACCAGCACGGACACCCTGCTCACCTGATACCCTGGCCCAGACCCGAGGCCCCCTACTTGCCGTCTAGTCCAGCTTAAAGTTTGCTAGTGAATACACACGCACACCCCATGCACACACGGTTTGGGGGAAGATACAGACATTTGCTCCCGCCATACCAGCTGGCATCAGTCATATGGGCTGTGACCTGCGGTCCCACTCCAGCCACTGACACAGAACCCCTTACTCACCTCACTCATGGCAGTCGCCCCCTAGTAGCTGGTCTGGGGAACACACACCATTCCCGCTCCAGTGGTTGGAAGTTAAAGACCCCTACTCACTCCAGTAGCTGGCACTGAGACCCCCCCACTCACTCCAGTAGCTGACACCACAGGCCTCAGGGCATCTACACCCCCTGTCTGACTCCAGTAGCTGGCACCAAATACCACTCACATGCACACAGATCTCACCAGTAGCTGGCACTTAGTCTGTGCAGTACACACACCCATATGGGATAGAGAGTGAGATTATGCAGAGCAATAGTTAAGAAAATATTTAAGAAGAAGATATAAGATGATAGGACAGATTGCAGTGATCAGGTGCAGGGCTCAGCCAGACAGGTGTACTGACTGGCCCCATTTTACACACAAGCAGTTCCTTTTATACCCTTTTCTGTCTACCCACTTCCTTCTTTGTTCCTCTCTGCTCCCCCATTCCCCTGCATGTCCCCTGTGGGTTTGTATTCCCACACCCCTCCCAGTCTGGGGTTCCCCTGTTTCACAATCTTATCAGTTGCAAAGCCCAGGTTGATCTTCCTGAAAGTAGTGCCTGTGGTTACCTGATAGCCCATCAATTAGTGTGAGCGGCGAGGTTTGTTTCTTGTCATTGTCTCCATTTTGGTCTGTATCTCTGTATATTTTGTTTGGGTTTTCCTCTTTTTTTTCTTTGGTTTCCCAGTTGACAAGATCACCCATCAGATAACCTCACTGGAATAAACATTCTCACACTCTCACATGCTCTTATCAATTAGTGTGACTGATGAGGTTTGGTTCTCATCACTGCCTCTCTTATCATTTGTCAGTCAGGTTTGTGTCCCTGTATGCTCTTGTTTAGGGCTTCCTCCTTTTCCTATTTCCCCTTGTTGCACTGAAAAAGGTCCTTGACCAGATACCCTTAAAGTAGCAGACACTCTCCTTCCACATACTCTTGCAGGTACATCTTTCTTACTCCAATCTTCCTCTCTGGTCTCTAGGACCTGGGATTCCTCAATGCTTGTCTTGCTAGTTGAGACTAAGGCAAAGAAGGCATTTAGTACTTCACCCTTTTCCATGTTCTGTATAACCAGGTCCTCTATCTCACTGAGCTATGGGCCCACATTTTTTCTAGTCTTCTTTCTGTCTTCTATGTGCATACAGAAGCCCTCCTTGTTTTCTTTTACATCCCTGGCGAGATTCAGTTCCATTTAGGCTTTAGCTTTCCTAACTTCATTCCTGGATGCTTGGACAATGCTTTTATATTCCTCCCATGTTACCTGTTGTTGCTTCCATGCTCTGTATGCTTCCTTTTTATATTGAGTTTGGCCAAGAGCTCTTTGTTCATCCTCACGGGCCTCCTGGCAGTTTTGCCTGACTTCTTATTCATTGGAATGGAAATCTTTTGACCTTGGAGGAGGTTATCCTTGAATATGAACCAGCTTTCTTGGCACCTCTTCCCTCTACAGCCTTATCCCAGGGGACTTTTCTGAGCAGATCTTTGGAGAGGCCAAAGTCTGCTCTCCTGAAGTCCAGGGCTGTGAGCATGCTTATAAGATGTGGGAGACTCTCTGGACAGTTCAGAAAGCCTTGAAGATGTTGCCTCATTGGATCTTCCTGTTTAAATGGTAGATGGAAAATGGGTAGATGGAAAAAATACATACTGTCACAGTAAAATCTGCCTGTAACCTGCCACAGTAAGAAAAACTGCTTGAAAACCTCCTGAAACAAATTTCTATGCAACAAGAAATTTAAACAAGAGCAAGGATATGGCAATTACAAGCAAGAGGAAGTAGAATGGAACAATACCCTTATCTTTCAGATTAATAACTTGAAATAGATTTGGAGTAAATGACTTAAAATGGTTTCAGACAACAAATGTTGTAGTTTGTAAGTTTATTTGGATATGTGTTTGTAAAGATGTGGAAGAATAGTGTCTGCTCCCTTAAGGGTATCCTTAAAGGAGCCATAAAAGAACATACAGAGGCAAACCTCACCAACACATGATAAAGGAGGTCATGATGAGAACAAACCTTGTTAGTGGAACAAGCCTGAGAATGTTTCTTTTTCTTGGTTGGGAGGATGAGGAAAGAGAGGGAGACAAATACTTAGAGACATAAAACCTGACCAATTAGCATTAATAAAGACAATAACCAGAAACAAACCTGGTTAGTCACATTAACTGATAAGCTATCAAGACACTGCAGGAAAACTGGGACTTTGCAACTGGTAAGGATGCAAACCTGAGGGTCTGGGATGTTGGATGTTGTCAGTGGGACTGTGCCACCTGATGAGGTAATGTGCAGGGGAAGGGGAGCCAGGAGGATCAAAATGGGGGGATGAGAAGAAAAGGGTATAAAAGGGGCCAGTCACATGTAAAACTGGACCAATGAGTGTGCTTGCCTGGCTGAGCCCTGTGCCTGACCACCTTAGCCCAGCCTGTCTTCTTAATAAACGCTTTCTTAACTCTCTGTCTATGTAATCTCATTCTATCCTGTGTGTGTGTGTTGCAAGGACCAAGTGGCAGCTACTGGGGAGACTGGTGTGAGTGGTTTTGGTGCCAGCTACTGGAGTCAGACCTGTGGTATGAGCTACTGGAGCCAGTGGGGTCCTAGTGCCAGCTACTGGAGACAGTGGGGTCTCAGTCTCCAGCCACCGGGGCAGGAACAGTGTGTGTCCCCAAACCATCTACTGGGAGGGACTGGTATGAGTGAGGCAAGTGAAGGGCTCTGAGCTGGTAGCTGGAGTGGGACAGCAGGTCACAGCCCATGTGCCTGGTGGTGGCTGCTGGGAGGGCCAAATGTCTGTATCTTTCCCAAACCAGGTGTGTAGGGGGTGTGCACGTGTATTCACCAGAAAACTTCAGGCTGGACCAGCTGGCGAGTAGGGGACCCATGGGGCAATCAGAGGCTGAGATCCGGACAAGGGTACCATGTGGACAGAGGAACCACGCCAGTGCTCAGAGGACCTGTGAGTACGTGCATGCTTGTGAATCCGGACAGTGTCATATGTGTGTGCCTGCACTAGTGACCTGCTGCCTCTGCTAGCCCCAGAGGAGGATGGGACATGGCTGTCTGTGCTTGTGTGTGATGTGGGTCCTGTGTGTGGGTGCTGTTGATGGGGCAGCGCCTTGGCTGTGGCACCCTGTGTGACGGGCCATATCCAGGTACTCTGTGTGTGTGTGTCCCGTATGTGTGTCTGCGTGTGTGTGTGTGTGTCCCGTATGTGTGTGTTAGTTTGTGTGTGTGTGTCAGGAACATGTGCACAGCTTCACTGATGGTTGAACCTGCAAAGGGGAAAGTGGCAGTCACATCCCTCAGCCTGGGCAGAGAACCTGGGTCCCCAGTCACCAGGCTGGGCTCAGAGGTCTGGCAGGAGGGTCCCAGGCTGGGGCTGCTGGAGGAGCTGGCAATGCTCTAAACAACCCTTAACAGAGTTCAGAGCTGGAAATTCAAGTTGTATCAACATTTAGTAACTGGGTATAATAGCTACCTTTTTGTCCTATCCTTTTCCTATCTTCTTCATATCCGCCATGGTATATTAAAGTACATGTGTGTGGTTGTGTTTGTGTGTGTGAATGGCAGAGAGATATGCTTGGTAATCTGTTGAAAAATATACAGAAAATTTTAAGTGGTACTCTGACATCTTGGCTGTTTGGCTCCTTCAAGGCAACTTCATTTAACTCTAGTGGGTTGATTTTGTTGTAGACATATAGCATGGGGCAGGTATCTGCTCTCCATTTATATTCAGGGATAGATACAGTATCTTCCAGGGTATAAATTCTCCTGCTCTAGAGCCATGATCTAAACAATGTAAACTGAGCCATCCCTTTAAGGTGTTTGTTGATCTTCATTGACTATGCAGGGAGCCAAAGCTGTCATGCTCAAATTGTGATGCCTATACTGCAGATCTCTGTCTAGTACAATGACAGGGATTGCTATAGACAGACAGCTGTTCACGTTCTCTGCAGCAGTGCTAGCTGTGGAAAGTTACCGAGTCCTCGTGAGAGGGAGAGAGGGTGGGATCATTTCTAAATTAGTGCTGTGACTTGCAGACACATATTCTGAATTATGCATGAAACAAGCCTGTTTGATAGGAAGGAAAAACTCTTCAAAATCTACCAGAAAGCAATGGAGAATAGAGCAGGATGCAAGGAAAGTGTTCAGGTTAGCAAAAGGCTAATGAAGGATATATGAAAAACAGAGACTGCTTTCTTAGTAGTAATCATAGAATCATAGAATCATTAAGGTT
>WAAD01037754.1:0-11990 GCA_013389945.1 Fregata magnificens
AAGGACCTTGCTAGCACACTGTCCCTCAAACATTGACATGCCGCCGCCCCCAGGCTTATCTCTAGCAAGCCTGGTTTTATCCCTTTCCCCCTTCAAATCTGGTTTAAAGCTCTTTCAGTGAGCCCTGCTAACTCCTGTGCAAAGGTCCTTTTTCCCCTTTGAGACAGGTGTACCCCATCTGTCACCAGCAGGCCTGGTGTCATGTAGACCTACCCATAATCAAAAAATCCAAAATTCTGCCCGTGACACTAGTCTCAGAGCCAGGTATTGATCTGCTGGGTCTTCCTGTTTCTTCTCAGAATAATTATTTCAATAGTACATGTTGTTTGCAATTCAGTAAGGAAAAAGTTTAGCTAAGTAATGAATTGATTTATAGGGTTTTTAATAAGTAATTCTGTTCCACCTGTGCTGGAGTAATTACCCTATCAATTCAAAACAAATTTATATGGTGTCATGGGCAAGATGGAGTAAACAGCAATCCAGAGTGATCTGGATACTGGGGTTTATTTAAGCACAAGCAAGATTAGAGTTTTTACCCTACTTAATTATTTCACAGACTCCCCCAGGCCCCACATTATGTTCACTAGGTCTCAATTTCCCGTCCCCTCAGGAGGATCACAGCTGGTCTGGGAAGGTTGGGCAGAAAGCCATGTTAGTTCCTGCTGTGCAGCTGCTCCCAGTTACCAGTTTTAGGTGTTACTGGCCAAGGTCTCTGGGCCTCTCTCAGTGTTCATCTCCACGCATCTCCCTGGTCTCTAGAGTCTTCCCCCACTTCCATGATCTTCACCTTCTTCTTTCTGGGCCTCCTTCTTTCTGAGATCACTTCTTTTCCAGAACCCATCTTCTCTACCACATCTTCCTTCTGGGCCCCTAAGCCCCCACTTTTCCCAATCTAAATAGTTTATCTGTAGAAGCATAACGTGTTCAGCATCCTAATTGGTGGTTCTGTCACATATCACTTTATTAATTGGAGGATTTTATCAGTTGCAGCTAGCAAGTAACAGGTTTGTGCTTGAGAGATTAAAAGTTCAATTTCAGACATTCACATTTACCCCGTCTCACACACATGCGCACCTCCCCAATTATCTGCCACCTGGCAGCATTCACAATTTAAGCTATTTTTTCACCTATAATATAGGGTAAGCAAATAATTTAGTAAATTCTCTTTTCTCTCCCCCCCCCCGTTATCTGAAGGTTTACCTACTTTTTGAATCCTGTGTGTGCTAACATGGAAAAAAAAAAAGATTTAATTCGGGTTAGTCCTAGTCCACTGGGGTGCCAGCAATTAACTCAGGTTTTATCAGATTTTCCAAGCACTAAATATTATGCCACATCTTTACTTACAGCTCAGGGACCATGCAGAATATGTCAATGCATCTATGCTCCAACAATCTTAATAGCCCTAGCTGTCTTTATAAGGCATGAAAAATAAAATACCCATTTTAACCCAGATTAAGCATTTTATTTTATATTTCATAAGCCAAAGTGCACAAACAATTTGTGTGTGTGGGCAGGGGGAAGAACATAGACAAGCATGCACACACACAAGTTCACAGAGACACTGTCAGGGAATAGCAAGGGCCAGCTGCTCTCTAAGGGATGAGGAGGCCAGGAGCCTAGCACAATAACACAGCATATGGCTGTAGTTGACCTAGAGACTGGTAGTCCTCTGATATAGCTCAGGCAGCTGAAGGCACAGGCCTGAGCAGAAATGGGGCTCCTGGGCCCATGGGCAGAGGGTATGGGTAGAGGCCACAGGTCAGGACCAGAGCCTGGTCAGGACCTTCAAGGCCTATTAGTGCTCTCAGGGCCTTGACAGAGACGTACGCACAGAAGCACGCATAGACAGACACATGCATGCACACACACACACATACTCAGACACATACACACACGACCAAATGAATGCAAACACGCACACACTAATACACTCTCATGCAGCTCCTTTTGCTATTACCTTTAAGTGCTGGAGCGCTAAGATATGCAAGCCGCTGATTAGGCTGTGGCCCAAGGTTCAGCTAATTGAACAGGATGTGGAAAACTACTGGCCGTGACATGAGAAATTGCCGGATGTGACAGGTGTCACAGGAGTGAGAAGCTGCCAAAAGTTACAGGCAGCACCATGAGGGATGGCTGGATTGCACTGGTGGTTAAGGGGGAGCTACGTGAGACTTCACAGACACCTGACAGGGAGCATTGGGGGCCTTTGGGGGAGTGGAACCTTTGCAAGGCCAGCAGTGCCTGGGTAACTAGCATATAAGGCTGAGAGTGTCTAGGGACTGGTATCAGAAATACCAAATTTGGGTATGGATGTAGCAAAACGGACCAGTAGGGAAAAAGTAATTACAGGTGGGTTGTTTATTTAGGAGGAGACCAGGGTGGAGAATGGGAGGGATCAAGGTAGATGAGGGGGGAAGTACAAGCATGGGAAAATGGAGAAAAGGGGGGATAGAAGAGGCCGGTTGCATGTAAGCAGGCTGCCAGTCAGTACACCTGTTTGACTGAGCCTTGTGCCTGATCACTGCAGTCTGTCCTATCTTCTTATTAAATTCTTTTTCTTAATTCATTTTTCTGTGTGCTCTCACCCTGTATCCTATGTGAGCGCTGCAAGGTCTAAGTGCCAGCAACTGGAGAAGGGGCCACAAGTCACAGGGCCCATAGGTCTAGGTGCCAGCAACTGGAGGAATCAGGGTGTGTTTATATTTCCCTAATGAATTCTAATACTTTGTGTGTGTGTGCATGTGCAATTTGCTAGCAAACATCAACCTGGACTAGCTGGCAAGTAGGAGACCTGCATCTGTAAAGGCTCAAGGTGTGGGTGAGGGGCCCCAAGTCTGGACGTTGATACTATAAAGACAGAATCTGTGTAAATATTCAAGTGATCTATGAATGTGGGCATGCTTGTGACTCTACAGAGCGAGGGTGTATGTTTTCACTAGTAAACTTCAGTCCTCATCAGCCGGAGAGGAGGAACAGTACTGGCCTATCTGTATTCATTTTTATGTGAGTGTTGGTGTTTATGTGAACACTGGTAAAGGCAGTGCTCTGTCTGTGGTAGTCTGTGTGGCTGGCTGTGTTAGTGTCCTGTTTGTGTATGTGTGTACCTCCCTGTAATACATGCTCAGCCTCGCTACTGGCCAGATCTGCAAATGGGAGCAGAGCTGCATCAATTGGCCTGGGACAGAGAGACCTCACAAGTCTGTGAGTGTATGGGGCTGAGCTTCAGTGGCTGGGAAGAAGGAAATCCCAGGTCCCTGAGTCTGCTGGATTTGGCAGCTCACATAACATCCTTAACAGTCAGCTTCCTAGATTTCCAGCTATTTGATCTTCACAAATGTCTCCCCCTCCAAAAAAAAGCACCACATGAATAATTTATTCAAAATGCATTATAACAATCAACCTACAATAGGTATGTTCCTAAAAAGCCTCTCAGGTAACGAAGCTGAAGAGTTAAAATATGCATGTTTTTTCAGGCGAGTATTTCTTGCTAATTTCAGTGAATACTTTGTCAGCAAAATCTTGATTGAAATACTCCATAAAGGCTCAGAACCCTGCAAATGGTTAGAATAAAACATTAAAAATTGATATGGACATACTAGACTAGGAACTGTTGTTATCAGCAGTTTAAGTGTAGAGCTCTAATCCAAAGTTTTTATATTGCAGATATAATGTTGTACCTTAACTGAATAAACATCTCTGACAGGATGGAGATTGCAGGATCGACTACTTGGAGCAGTTTCGATGCTTGTTTCATTCATGTGTCTGTCTCTACTCCCAAGAACCATGCACATCCTCTTCTGAAGAAGATACAGGGGAATACAGTCATTTAATGACAGTCCACATATTTGAGCAGTCTGAGTCCTAGTTTTATGAAATGGATACAACAAGCTTTTAATAGATGAATTAAATTTCTTTTCATTTTGTACTATTAGACATTCATTTCTGTACTGGTGGCTTTGAAGGAACTGTTGAAACACTTTTTCCTGCAGAAAATTTATATTCATAACACAGTGTCTTTGTAACTGCTACTAACTGAGGAAAGGTAGTTTGGCATTCATATTTAATATGTGAATTAATGCTGAATATTCAACCTGCTGATAAAACTATGGACAAATCATAGGCTAATTCCTCTCATGATGATAGTCTGTGCAAGGTACAGAATAATATTACACACTTCAGCTAGGAATTAGCAACAGTGGAAAATTTTGCAGAGCGTTGTCTCAGGTTTCAAACATGCAATCAAGGCTTATATTATTAACATATAAAGCTTCCCACAGTCAAAGTAACAGAAACCCTAGAGGCTGGGGAACATAATTTGTTGAACAGAAGCCATTTAACTTGTCACTTTATGAGAAACATTTGGAACAGCTTGCTTGCAATGATTACAAGGCAAGATGTTTACCTATTCAGCTCTTTTTTTCCCTGCTCCAAACAGCAGTGTTTTCCTATTAAATTCACTGAGGAAAATGCAGCTACATTTTGATTTTTCCTTCTTGCAATAAATACAATATATGCAGTTAAGGAAAAACAACCTGAAAAGTTTCAACTGCAGCAAAACCTTTGCAGAGAGATGATTAATTTTTCTAGCCAGTCACAAATAATCAAATTCATATTATGAAAAGAAAATTTTTTTTTTCTTTTGTGGCAATAACCTAGTATACACAAAACCAGCTTGGTTATCTAATCATTGTATAAAAGTTTCATCAATAGAAAAGGCCAAGCAAGTATACATAAGGAAGTCCAGTTCCTTTGTAACAAAGAGGTGTCGTACCAGTGGGACCTGGGTGGGTTTTGGTTCAACTGTTACCCGTGCCCCACTGACGTATCTTTTAGATAACCCACCTTGAGTCATGTTCAAAGGAAAGACCAACAAGCATTACTGTGCAAACAACCAGAATGGCTGGACTCAATGGCACAGGATCAGCAGGAAAAGAGGTCTGCATGGAAGGTAGAACACAATGCATGGAGCCTGACTTGTAAATGCAGTATCAGAATACATACAGTGCTGGGCTGAGAATTCATTTCATTGTTATGTTCACAGATAGCAGTAACTATGATCTTGTCCAAATGTAAAAGATTTTGTGGAGAACACACTTCAACTAAACTGAAGTAATTATCTAAGTTCCTGTTGATGTAAGATGTGCCTAGAACTTTGGCTCATACAAAGAAACGTGTTCACTAAGGCACCCCAAGGCAACAACAGTGTGTTGGAGAAAACTTTGTTGTGAGTACCACATCATTGTGAGAGTAGAGTGAACAGATTTCCTGCAAGGAACCAGCTTCTTTGGGCAAACAATTGACAAGTTCATTGCACTGTGTGTCAAACCCCAGCAGGTGTATCCCATAACCATGTGGGGAGGAAATCATCTGGCCATCAGGGCTGAAACACAGTTCTTTGATGTAACCCCAGCCTACATTGGCTTCTTCGATGCAATGAGTCAATCACAGGGAACGAGGTGAGACAGGGCGCACAGAGGCTCCTTCCTGGAATTCATAGGCGCAGGTCCACTAAAGAGGGAGACAGGGAACAGAACATGGGATGAGCATAAAAACCTCAATTACTCATTCACTTTTGCTGCAGGTGACACAAATGACAGGAATAGCACACACTTTGCTTATTTATTCTTTGATAAACATTTACTATACTACTTGGCCTCAAGTTGCGTCAGGGGAGGTTTAGACTGGACATCAGGAAAAATTTCTTTACCGAAAGAGTGGTTAGGCATTGGAACAGGCTCCCCAGAGAGGTGGTGGAGTCGACAACCCTGGAGGCGTTCAAAAAAGGTATAGATGTGGCACTCCAGGGCCTAGTTTAGGAGTCATGGTGGTGTTAGTTGATGGTTGGACTTGATGATCTTAGAGGTCTTTTCCAACCTTAATGATTCTGTGATTCTACTATGAACCTTTTAACTAAACTGACTACGCAGAACAATTTTGTAATGTCAAAACTGCTTTTTTAATTACATGACGAAGCAAGTACATCTGCTGCATGTAATCTTTCAAATCTAACTTTTAAGCTGGAAAGAAAGACAAGCCTACTCCTTTAGGGACGAGTCTGTAATTTACTAAACTCAACTGAAATCTAAGATAAACTAGAACTCAGCCTATAGTGATTTACAATCAGTGATTGGCATTTTGTGCATTCAAATGGAAAAATGTCTTACAAAAGGCAGAAATAGATAGGTTTTGAAGGAAGGTTACAACTCTATAGCCAGTATCTTACCTGGGAGATGGTCTGGAGTTCTAATGTACAACCTAAGCACATACTCTCAAACCACAGTAAATCCATTATGATAAACTAAGTTTACATCATTGTGGAATGTTCAGACAATGTTTGCAGCCACAAGACAAAAGAACTCTTCTTTTTTTTTGTTTCATGTATTCTGTTAAAGTAAGAACAAAGGGAACAAACACCCTGTATGAAAGCTCATGGAAGAGAATAGGGTAAGCACTAGGACAGTGGGAAATGATACTGACAACTGACCTAATTTTAAACTAATACAATCTGCCATTTGCATTTTCAGAAAGTACTGCACAACATAACAGTTTGATAAGCTAACAGACCAAGTACAGACACTGAAAACAAATCTCCTAAGCTTCCACCAAATACTTTGCACCATATTTGCAGGAGGTGAAAGTTACCAAGAGCAACTTTCATACAAAACAAATCAATTTACATCAGTTATTAGATTAACTAAGCCACTTATTATTGTTGAAGTATTCAAATAAGTCTTTTGATTTTGGAAAACAAGCACAACCTCAGTCTCTTACCACACTAAATAGAGAGGTTTGCACAACTGTCACAGCAATGATTTGAAATAACCTTACAAGAACAAGATAACCATAAGAGGGTGGAATCCAAATGTTCTAAAGGTTCTGGTCTAGTTTTAAATTATGAGCAAACCTGAGTTAACCCAGAAGCTACTTCATCTAGAGCAGGTACTCCCAAACTGCAACCTGCAGGCTCTTACCTTTTGTATACAGCCCATGAAAAATGTTTTTGATTATTTCTGATTGCATTACAGACTGTTTAAAAACAAAGCTCCATTGTGCTATCCCATCCATTAAGTGAAATTTCATTAATAAAATCTGAAGAACCATAGTCCAGAAATGTGGCCTCAGAGTCTGTCACGACTTCTTTAAAAGCAGTATTTTAGAGCAGTATCTCCAAACTGCAGTGCATGGAGGAGGTTGCATAACAGATAAAGCTGGTTTTATGACATCACAGTATTTCTAAATAAAGGCTTGAAAAGCATTCTGTTGGTTCAAAGGTTGATGATGTCCCATTTGCTCCAAAATGGCAGCAATTTAGGATTTTGCACAGAGGCACTTTACAAAGGTATACAAACATCACTAGCATTCGTTATGCTCAGCTGTATGGCACAGCAGTTTTAAGTAAATGCAAAAATATGCCATAGGATTTTTCATGTCAGTGTAGAAGTAGCCTCTAAAAAGCATTCACCAGTGTTGCAGGAAACACATTATCCTTGGGAGACTGAAGGACGAAAAACATTCCAAAGGGACTTAAGGAATTCAGAGTGGATGTTTCTTTTCCAAGTGCCCTCCTTCTGTGTTTTGGCAGGTATATATTTAAATGATATAGCTGAAAGCACAATTACTGTTTGAATACTTTTAAGAGTTGTACACTTTAAGAAACATTCCACAAAGCAGCTAGGCAACGAGAATATTGGTGCTGGAGAAATGAGCTGACAAATTTCATGAAGTTCAACGAAGGCAAAAGCAAATCCTGCACCTGGGGAGGAATAACCCTATTCAACAGGACAGGTTGGAGCCAACTGGCTAGAAAGCAGCTTTGCAGAAAAGGACCTGGGGGTCCTGGTGGACAAGTGGATAATGAGGCAGCAAGTGAGCCCTTGCAGCAAAGGCGGCCTGCCCCATACTAGGCTGCATTAGCAAGAGGGGCACCAGCAGGGCGAAGGAAATTATTCTGCACCCTCTTTTTGGCAGTTGTGAGACTGCAGTACTGGAGTACCATGTCCAGTTTTGGGCCCCCCAGTACAAGAAAGACATGGACACACTGGAGCAAGTCCAGCAGAGGCCACCAACATGATTAGGGCCCTGGCACACATGACATCATACAAGGAAAGGCTGAGAGAGCTGGTTTTATTCAGCCTTAAGAAGAGAAGGCTTGGGGGAGATCTTATTACTGTCTACAGCTAGCTAATGGGAGGGTGTAGAGAAGACAGAGCCAGGCTTCTCAGAGGTGTGCAGGCATAGGATGAGAAGCAACTGGAACAAGTTGAAACATGGAAAATTGCAATTAGATATGAGGAAAAAGTTTTTCATCACGAGAGTGGTCAGACACTGGAACAGGGGCCCAGAGAGGTTGTGGAATCTCCGTCCTTGGAGATATCCAAAACATGACTGGAAAAGGCCCTGAGCAACCTGTTCTAAGTTGGCCCTGCTTTGAGCAGGAGATTGGACCAGAGACTTCCAGAGGTCCCTTCCAACCTAAATTCAATCTGTGCTGCAGAGCGCTGCCAACAGAAACAGCCATCAGATGCAGCAGTTTGCACAGAAGGACACAAAGAAGGGGACCAGCAACTCTGCTCAGAACAGAATATACTTCCTCAGCAATGGTGGTGATACACCACAGGGCATGGTCCCTAGCAGCCATTGGAACAACTGACCCTGTAACATCAGAGGTTTCAACCCAGACAGAGCTCCAGAAGGAGAATGCAGCTCTGCAGGGCGTGCCTGGGGCCTCTCGCTGAGGCCGGGGCATTGGGAGACAGTCTTCTAGTCCGCAGGAGTTGTGTGCTTATTGAGGCTCTGTGTCACCAAGTTAAGAAGCTGCAGGAGGAGGTCAAAAGAC
The DNA here is from genome assembly GCA_013389945.1 of Fregata magnificens. Classification (NCBI taxonomy): domain Eukaryota; kingdom Metazoa; phylum Chordata; class Aves; order Suliformes; family Fregatidae; genus Fregata; species Fregata magnificens. The sequence continues at coordinate 8,837 of WAAD01037754.1, forward strand.
TGTGCAGCATCAGAGATGACAAGAAAGAGGTCAACCAGATCTCTGAGACTTCCATGATGGCAAAGGCTGGAAGCTTGTGACTTCTGGCACCAGGAGGAAGGCTCCTGCTCCACCTCAAAATTTGCAATCACAGGACAGAGTCAGTGCCCTCATAGCTGACAAGGGCTTGGGAGCTTTGTCCAACAAAGCACTCAAGCCAGCTGGACCTGAGACATGCAGGAAAAACAGGAGGAATCGATGAGCGATAGTAGTGGGAGACTCCCTGCTGCAGGGGATGGAGATCCCTGTCTGCCAACCTGACCTGTCATCTAAGGAGGCTTGCTGGGGGCTTGGATCCAGGACGCTGTTGCAAGACAGCCGAGGCTTGTCCAGCTCTATTACCCCCTGCTGCTCTTCCATGTGGGCACCAATGACACTGCCAGGGGTGACCTGGAAAGTATCAAGCGTGACTACGTGGCTCTGGGGGCAATGGTCAAGGGCATGGGGGCCCAGGTGTTGTTCTCCTCTATCCTGCTGGTGAGGGGGAAGGGCTTGAGGAGGACTGGACGGATCCTGCAGGTCAACAATAGGTTGCACAGCTGGTGTCAGCAACAGGGTTTTAGTTTTTATGACCATGGGACCTTCTTTGAGGATCGAAGATTCCTTGGAAGAGATGGGATCCACCCATGGGGCAAAAGCTTTTTTGCCAACAAGCTGGCCAACCTGGGGTAAACTAGGAAGGACAGGGAAGGGAGAGAGTGACCAACAATCACCTGAGGAAGGGGTGGACCAGGTTGGCAAGCAAAGTGTATGGGGTAATGTGAACAGAAGGGACCTTGTAATCAACAAAACAGGGCTGAAGGGGGCCCAACCCAAGGGTATCCACATAAAAAAGAAAGTGCCTACCAGATAGAACTGTGGGGAAAGCTCTCATACCCTTTCTGGGAAATCAGCACAGCTGGGTGCCTCTCTGAAGTGTCTGTACACTAATGCACACAGCATGGGGAACAAAGAGGAGGAATTAGAGTTCTGTGTGCAGTTACAGGGTTATGAACTCATTGGGATCACGGAGACATGGTGGGATAGCTCATGTGACTGGAGTGCTGCAGTAGATGGATACAGACTCTTTAGGAAGGACAGGCCGGGAAAGCAAGAAGGGGGAGTTGCCCTTTATGTGAGAGAGCAGCAGGAATGCATGGAGCCCTGAGTAGGGATGGGTGATGAGCCAGCTGAGAGCTTATGGGTCATGATTAGCAGGCAGACCAATGTGGACAACACTGTGGTGGGTGTCTGCTATAGACCGCCTGATCAGGAAGAAGTAGATGAGGCCTTCTTCAGACAACTGGAAGAAGCCTCACATTTGCAGGCTCTGGTCCTCATAGGAGACTGGAACCACCCCAATATCTGTTGGAGGGACAACACAGCAGGCCACAAGCAATCCAGGAGGCTTCTGGAGTGCATTGAAGACAACTTCCTGATGCACGTGATTGAGGAGCCAATGTAGAGGTGCTCTGCTGAACCTCATACTTACAAATAAGGAAGAACTGGTCAGGGATGTGAAGGTCGGGGGCAGCCTTGGCTGCAGTGACCATGAGATGGCAGAGTTCAGGATCCCAAGAGGAGGGAAACAAGGCATTAAGCAAGATCACAACCCTGGACTTCAGGAGAGCAGGCTTTAGCCGGTTTAGGAATATGAATGGAAGCATCCAATGGGAGATGGTCCTGGGGAGAAGAGGGGTCCAAAAGAACTGGCTGATTTTCAAGGATCACTTCCTCCAAGCTCAAGAAAAGTCCATCTCAAAGAGCAGGAAATCAAGCAAAGGCAGCAGGAGGACTGCATGGATGAACAAAGAGCTCCTGACTAAACTCAGACATAGAAAGGAAGCATACAGGAGGTGGAAGCAGGGAAAAGCGACCTGGGAGGAATATAGAGACACTATCCAAGTGTTCAGGGATGGGGTTAGGAAAGCCAAAGCCCACCTGGAGTTGAACCTGGTGAGAGACATGAAAGGAACAAGAAAGGTTTCTACAGGTATATCAGCAGCAAAAGGAAGACTAGGGAAAATGTGGGTCCTCTGCTGAATGGGAATGGGGACCTGATCACAAAGGACATGAAGAAGGCTGAAGTACTCAATGCCTTCTTTGCCTTGGTCTTTACTGGTAAGACTTGCCTTCAGGAATCCCATGTCCCTGAAATGAGTGGGAAAGTCCAGGGCGAGACAGACTTGCCATCAGTAGAGGAGGATCAGGTTAAGGAATATTTAAACAAACTGGACAAACACAAGTCCATGGGGCCTGATGGGATGCATCCACGAGTGCCAAGGGAGCTGGCTGATGTCATTGCAAGACCACTCTCGATTATCTTTGAAAGGTCATGGCAATCAGGAGAGGTTCCTGAGGACTGGAGGAAAGCAAATGTCACTCCTATCTTCAAGTAGGGCAAGAACGAGGATCCAGGGAACTACAGGCCTGTTCAGCCTCATCTTGATCCCTGGGAAGGTGATGGAGCAACTAATCCTGGACACCATTTCCAGGCCCATGAAGGACAAGAAGGGGATCAGGAGTAGTCAGCATCGATTTATGAAGGGGAAATCATGTCTGATAGCCTTCTATGATGAGGTGACTGGCTTGGTGGATGAGGGGAGAGCAGTGGCTGTTGTTTATCTTGACTTTAGTAAGATGATGAAGTTCCAACTAGATAAGTGGACATTTGGGTGGACTGGAAACTGTCTGAAGTGACAGGCTCAAAGGGGTGTGATCAGCATCACAAAGTCTATCTGGATGCTGGTTAACAGCGGTGTGGCAAAGAGGTTGATACTGGGTCCAATACTGTTTAACATCTTCATTAATGACCTAGACAACAGGACAGAGTATACCCTCAGCAAGTTCGTAGATGCTACAAAACTGGGAAGAGTGGCTGATACACTAGATGAGTATGCTGCCATTCAGAGGGACTCCAACAGGCTGGAGAAATGGACAGAGAGGAACCTCATGAAAAGGATCTGGGGGTCTTAACGGACAAGTTAACCATGAGGCAGCAGTGTACCCTTGCGACAAGGAAGGCCAACTCCCTACGGCACTGTATTAGCATCAGTGTTGCCAACAGGTCGAGGGAGGTGATCCTTTCACCTCTACTCAGTACTGGTGAGGCCACACCTGGAGTCCTGTGTCCAAT
>WAAD01037757.1:1793-19774 GCA_013389945.1 Fregata magnificens
TGCATAGGAAGCTTTGGACAATTCTCAGAAGAATCTGGACAATGATGTAAAATTCCTCTAGTCTCACATGCTTCTGTGTATGCTGCTTTCAGGGTGCTTTCTTGCAAAGATAACCTCTTGTGGGGAGAGAGCCACCCTTGTTGCTGTATGAAAATCCCCCCCAAAAAACTGGAAACAAGCTAGATAGTGCTGCAAGCCCGCAAACAAATTGGGCCAGGGGGAACTTAATTTCTAGCTTGTTTCAGTGGTTTTAAATGCTTGTAGTGATACAGATGTTAAGTTTCAGAATATTTTGTGGTTGGTCACATGTCACTTTTGGTCCAGTCAGTGTTAGAAATTGAGGCAGAGAAAGGTGATGATATGCCAACTGCCCAAAGATAAGCAATAGGAGAAACAGGAGAAAAAGCCAGGTTTTCTTGCTTGATTTTATTTTGTTGCCCTATTGGGTTAGATATCAGAACTGAAATCCAGGATCACAGTGAGAAAAGCAGGGGTTTCCCACTGAAGTGCAGGAATGGCTGTACAGCAGGGAATCTCCGGGTTCCACATGGAGGTGAGTTGGGTGCACCCCGATGTTCAAATGGCAGATACACCCCTGTGACGGATGGAGTTCAGTCTGGTGACTGCACTTCAGTAGCTTCTTGAATGGCTCACTGTGCTCTGAGACCCAGTGGCATGCACATTTTCAGACTGACTTATCTTTTCCAGTGTTTCTTAATGATTTCCCTCCCTTGCTCTCTCCTGCCCTCCTGAATGGTCTGTTTGGGGTTGCTTCCTCCACCCAAAATCATCCCAGTCTTTACTGTAGCAATATTGTACTTGCAGAGGTGACCTCTGTTGAGCAGAAATGGGCTTGCTGGCATTTTGTCAAGCCATGCTGGAGACCTTCAATTTGCTTTATTTTAAACTGGGTAGACCTTTGAGGCTGGCCCAGACTGTAGAACTGGGCAGTTGCCCTTGTACACGTTTGACTAATGGGATTATGCAGTAAAGGTTTGTTCCTGGGGGAACAGACTCTGGTTTATCTCACATTAGGCACTTGAAGGAGAGAAAAGAACTTTAATCATAACAGACCTTCAGACTTTTCTTCCTGCTATTGACTTTCCAGTCATGTGGGACCTTTGGTGCTGCTGGTGAGTGCAGGAAGCAGTTAATTTTACCGCTCAGCTCTTTTCAGTAGACTACCATGTTAATTTGGGTATCTTTGGATATTACATTTTCAGTATTCATAATCGCAGGCAATCAAACTAGTGACTTAATTATGGGTTCGGTAATACCCAGCTTGTAAGTACTGGGTAGCAACCCCTCAGTAACAATTGGGTGTTATGTGATGGACATTCCTAAGGAAGCAGAAGCTAATTTGCAGTGTTGGCTTGAGCATAGCAGTGAGGGTGGTGCTCACCCTCTTCACCAAACACCTTATTCCTGATAATTCCTCCAGCTTTCTCCCTTGTACAGTCAAGTCAGCCAGGGAGAATTGCTAGTGCTCTCCTCGGGTTCTTTCTGGGATTGTGGTAAAGTGAGTCCATTTGTTTGGTTCCCTCGTCAGTGCTGCTGGTGTTAGTCCAAGGTGAGTAAATTACCAAAGAATAGTTAATAGGTGTTTGTTCCTAGTATCAGTTGTTAATTTTCCACATGGATCCATTTCTAAGATTCATTGCAAGAGTGCCCAGTGATCTTACTGGACTCAGTCTGTCCACAAAGGTTACATTCACATTGTGGGTGACTCTTGTGATGATGCCATTAATGAGGGGGACTCCTGAACTTCATTATGGGGATATATTTGCTGCCTCCATTTCAAGTCTTTGGCAGCTTTTTGTATTGTAAGGATTAAGATACTTATGTATTAGTTATTCTTTTCCAGAATTTCATCCTCTTCCTTCACCTGAGCACATGCTTTGTATATAGCTTGCAGCTGCAGAGTTAGCAGATAAAAGTTATGATCCAGCTATGTCGAGTGGTGGTGTGGTGTCTTAATTTCTGCCCCTCAGCTGAGAGGCACTTACTGACCTTGTGAACTAATGTCCCTCACCTGGTGCAGATGCCAAATAAAGCAGGCTTGCGTAAACCCTTCATGGAGGTCACCTGTTTTCTTTATTTGCAAGAAACCGAGAACAGATGGGCTGTCAGTTACTGCATCTTCACAAAGAAGCAGCATCTTCCAGCAGCCAGGTGGGAGCTCTGAGATCTGTTTGTGGTGGTCTGATACCCTTATTTTCCATAAACCCACTTTTCCAAGGTGTCTGAGAGGTTTTTAATTAGCTTCTGTCGCAATTGCTATGACTAAATTACTGAACTGGGGTATAGCTCATTCCTAGGAACACTGTTGCAGACCTATGTGTTATGCAGGTGGAGCTCATTCTCTGGCCAGCCTATGCTGAGCCCTGGATTCCTGCGCAGGCCATGCACAAGCTCTCTAGCTTAAAGCCAAGTGAAAATCCCTGTGTGCATCACTGGCACCCCACAGCCAGAGCCTGTGGTGTGACCTCAACTTAAAACACATTTCTGAGTGTTGCAGTGCCTTCAGTAAGTTATTTGGAAGTGAAGCACAGACACCAGGAATTTGTCCATGTTGCAGACAAGGGAGAGTGGAAAGGAGAATACAGCCACATCTTGTCTGAAGGGATCTCCTGCGTATGCTCTCCCTTGCCCCTCTGCAAGCGGCACTTTGGTGTGTGGTGAGGATGGGCAAGGAGGCACGCGAGAAAAGGTGAAAGCCCAACAGTATTTGGTATTGCTCTCAGGACTCCTGAGGACTTTAAAAACATAGAGGGGATACTTATTCATTGCTCAGGAGGTACTTGTGAAAGGGCTTAATCTGAAACATTTTCAGAGAGATCAAGTAGATATCCCCATTGTTCTTGTTTCTCCATGTTAATTTTCAAGGATTTAAATTAGGAAGTATCTTTTTGCTTGTGATGCTGGGTTTCTTTATCAAAACTTGACAAAGTACTTTGCTTATTAAAAGAATGCTCTTGACAGGAATCTTCACAGTTAAAAATTGAGTGTCATTTTCTAACAGCCTTTCCCTCTAGTACCCTGCTGGGAGTGGTATGGTCTAAGAAAGGGCACACATCTGAACCGAGGTGCCAGGGTTGGCAGAGTTGAGAAGACGTGGGCTGCCTGGCCATTTCTGTACCCAAAAAACCACCAAGTAAAACACTTGATTGTATACAAATTCTGGTCATTAGACTGAAACTGAGAGGGTGTGTAAAAACCCTTGCAACATAGTGCAATGTCTCTGTAGTCCTAGATGTTGATTCTTTGACATCAGAACAAAAATCTAGGAGCCAATATGTTGTTTTCTTAGGAACTGCTTTCCTAGATTCCCTGATTAAAAGGGAAAATTCAGGTGCTGAATCTTAAAATCTCATTAAACTTGTACTTTTTATTTGCCCATCCACCTGGTCTCCTTTCTTTTTCAAGGCCTCCCACAGTCTCAGGGTATATAAATCACTATGACTCATCCAAATAATACCGAAACGGACCAACCAGAGGTTAATGTGCCTTCCTCTTCTGGTACCTTGATCTTTGTAAAGTTATCTCACAAACTTGTCACTGTCTTAGGGCTGGGTACATGCATTGTCTTTTTCTAAGATGTACATGTTGAAGTTGCAACGGGTTTGTACTGTTACTCGTGACTTGTTCCATTTGTTTTAGGATGTGGTGTAGACACAAATCAATGCACTGGTTTGTCTTGGGTTCAGTCTTACCTGTGACATCTATCAGTGCTTGCTTCTATGTTAATGTGTACACAAATGCTGGATCTTCCCCATTGCCTATGATGTACTTGTATACGATGCACAAACTACACAAGGTGTTTTAAAATGTGCAGTGATCACAACTTGTTGCCTGAGGGTAGGATGTCCTACAGTGAACTGTTTTTAATGGTTTTTTCCAAATATATTTAATAAGATCCAAAGCCTTGGGAAAAAAAAAATCGGGACTTGCTGATACTTGCTTTTGTTCTGAATCCAGGGTCTGATGCTTGTTAACAACTCTTGCAATTCCACCTGTTTAACAGAGCCTTTCTTAGCTTGCTGTTTCTGTCGTGAGCTGTGTCAGAAACAGCACTGAATCCTGAAGTATCACAGAATCTGTCAAGTGAAGTAGTAACAGCTCTCTTCAAATGTTACAGTGCACACTTTTAACTGTAAGGTAAAACTGTTCAAAATTATTGATGCAACTTGCAAATGGAACAGCGGGAAATCGCAGATAGTATGTGAAACCAGCCTGTCTGCACATGGGGTTCAGTGTTCAGAGTTACCTTGTAAATCGTCTCTCCTCTCTGAAAAGTGATTCCCCCCCTGCCAATACAAAGACATAACATGTTTGGCTTTTCCTGAACTGGCAAAGGATATCTTTGTTCTTAAACTGACATCTGGAATTTGGGCTGAGTTTCCGTCTCTATGCAGATAGGAGAGGATGGTGTGATTGATACAAGATGTTCCTTCCCAGCTGTAAGGTTAACTTGATCATAAAAGCATGGAAACAGGAACACTTCTTCACTTGCTGTGGCCTTCAGTGGGCATGCATATCCATAATTAACTGCAGTACTGCATTCTGTTGCTCCATGAGTCTACCTTTTGTTTTTAGAATCAGCACGATTAGTCATCAGTGTATTAACTTTAATACATGGTCAAGGAGCTCTAATGCATGTGTATTTCCTGTGCTAACTGTATCTGTTCTCTCTGTACCCCAGTGCAGGCTTAATCTGGAGTTCTCTTCTTAGTTTTTGCTAACTTCAGAGTTTCTGCAAATTCAGTAAGGTCCTGTTTTTATCACAGTCACTTTTCGGAGTAGAACAGATTGGTTTAACTTTGTTTTGTAATCNCTTGTATACGATGCACAAACTACACAAGGTGTTTTAAAATGTGCAGTGATCACAACTTGTTGCCTGAGGGTAGGATGTCCTACAGTGAACTGTTTTTAATGGTTTTTTCCAAATATATTTAATAAGATCCAAAGCCTTGGGAAAAAAAAAATCGGGACTTGCTGATACTTGCTTTTGTTCTGAATCCAGGGTCTGATGCTTGTTAACAACTCTTGCAATTCCACCTGTTTAACAGAGCCTTTCTTAGCTTGCTGTTTCTGTCGTGAGCTGTGTCAGAAACAGCACTGAATCCTGAAGTATCACAGAATCTGTCAAGTGAAGTAGTAACAGCTCTCTTCAAATGTTACAGTGCACACTTTTAACTGTAAGGTAAAACTGTTCAAAATTATTGATGCAACTTGCAAATGGAACAGCGGGAAATCGCAGATAGTATGTGAAACCAGCCTGTCTGCACATGGGGTTCAGTGTTCAGAGTTACCTTGTAAATCGTCTCTCCTCTCTGAAAAGTGATTCCCCCCCTGCCAATACAAAGACATAACATGTTTGGCTTTTCCTGAACTGGCAAAGGATATCTTTGTTCTTAAACTGACATCTGGAATTTGGGCTGAGTTTCCGTCTCTATGCAGATAGGAGAGGATGGTGTGATTGATACAAGATGTTCCTTCCCAGCTGTAAGGTTAACTTGATCATAAAAGCATGGAAACAGGAACACTTCTTCACTTGCTGTGGCCTTCAGTGGGCATGCATATCCATAATTAACTGCAGTACTGCATTCTGTTGCTCCATGAGTCTACCTTTTGTTTTTAGAATCAGCACGATTAGTCATCAGTGTATTAACTTTAATACATGGTCAAGGAGCTCTAATGCATGTGTATTTCCTGTGCTAACTGTATCTGTTCTCTCTGTACCCCAGTGCAGGCTTAATCTGGAGTTCTCTTCTTAGTTTTTGCTAACTTCAGAGTTTCTGCAAATTCAGTAAGGTCCTGTTTTTATCACAGTCACTTTTCGGAGTAGAACAGATTGGTTTAACTTTGTTTTGTAATCTTTAGCATCTTCTTCTCCCATCTCTTCCTAGTTTAACAATCAGTTCAAAGCTGCTTGCCTAGTCTGAAAAGTATTGAGTCATAATAAAAAGAAAACCTGTAGCCCACTGTAAAAAGATCACTCTGTGCTTTTACGATAAATTTCAGTGGCTGCCTGGCTGCCTCGGAAGTGGAGACTCCACTCCTGCACAGTTTACAGAAGCTGAAATTCCCTCGCATCTGTATTGTACAGTGGATGTCAGCAGATCAAGAAGTGGAGGTGCCTTGCGTCTGCACCCAGTGAGTTTGTTAAACTGATCACTGGTGGTTTAGTCAGCCAGAGGACTGTCATCTTTGGCCTCCTACTCAATGTCATAACTAAAGATTTCATTGAGGGCAAAACCGGGAGGGTGCATCACTGACTTTCTGCTGACGATCCCATTTAAAGGCTTTCTTCACAGATTTTTTCTGTCTTTTGCGTATCTGGTGGATTATGAAAAGCTGTGCTATATTAGTGCTCCGAGCTAAACTCTAACCCTGTGCTCAAAAGGCAAAAGTTGTTATAATGAGCTTTGGCCAGCAGTAATGCCAAAGGCTGGCCATGCTCAGAGATGAGCTGGTGGTGGAGTGTTTGAGCAATGGAAGCCTTGAGGGTTTGCTCCATCCTGCCTTATGCTTATGTGACTGCAGATTAGTTGCTCTCAGAGCTTGTGAAACTCTTGGTCATCCCTCTTCAGATGAGATGTGAAGATGGCATGGGGAAGAACCAGTTTCCTCAGTGGTCACTCACTCTCCCCCTCATCACTCAAGGTTACTGATGCACTTGTCTCTGTTCTTGTGATTGACTATGACCAGTGTGCTTTACAGCTGCTACCAGCCACCTCCATGTGCTTCCTGCTGGCATGATGGAGTGAAAGGGCCTTGTCTGCAGCTCCTTCCACCTGGCTGGTTGTTGAATCAGCACGAGCTGTACATGCAGGGGTGTAACAGGCCAGCTGGGATTTACAGCTTCAGTTGGCTGCTCTGGGCTTCTCTCGCAGTGCAAGTGTGATTGTGGGACCATTATGAAAAGGCCTGGATAAGTAACTTCCAATGGGCTCTGTCACTCTTGTTCAAAATGCTGTATCTCCATTCTCAGCCTCTCGTCCTGGCCTCGCTCCCATCTTGCCACCCTTTACCCCTTGGGACTTGAGCAAGTTCCCTGTCCTCTATCAGCTTACTAGTTCAGGGACCAGTTCTGCAAAGCCCAGGGGCACCTGTTTAAGCCCTACTGCAGTTTACTGGCTTAGGCAGTAACTTGCTGAATTGGGGCCTTGCTCACAGTCTCCCTATTCATGATACTCAGCCCTGGATATCCCTGGACTGGGATCCCCCTTTCAGTCTGAAAGGCTTTGCTCCAACTCATTCCTGCTCCATGAAGGAGTTAATTCCTGGTCTGCTGGCTATTTCAATTCGGTGGCTTTTATTTTTCTTGTTTATTCTGGGGTTCACTGCATATGTACAAAATCCTACTGACTTTCTCAACTCTCCTGAACGTGGTACAGGGGCCCACCCTGTGAGGCATCAGAATTATTTGTCTACTTCCAAGGTGCACAGAAACGAGGATCTCTTGCACAAACAAGTCTTAGAGAGGAAAAGCAGCTGCATACACACAAGTGGAAAGGCATCTCTGGGTAGAATAGGTGAGGGAGCCATTTAAGAATTTTAAATAGAAGAACAGTAACTGAGTTTTTTGGTTTCTTTTTTAAAAATTGCTTTAACAGGGGGTTTGTCTGTGTTCTAATCCACAGAAAGTTGCAATGTAAACTGGGGTTTTCTGTTCATCAATGCAAAATGTGCCTCTCAACTATAATGCAAAAGTCAGTTTCTGTCTCTCTCTGTTTGCAATGGAAGAAGTTTAACTGGAGACTGATTTAATGTGTTTCTTGCTCTTACATGTAATCATCCACACAACAGTCCTTGCCAGTCTTTCCCAAGCACCATACAGCACTATCCCTATTTCAAAGCAAAATGGGGATTGCATTGAGGAGTGGAACCTGTTGAACTTCCTTGGTTTGAGAGAGACACTGGAGAGAAGAGTCCAGGTTCCATGTGTTTTAAATAAAACTTTAAACCAATGCAGCTACTCTTTCTGATCAGCACCACTTCCTACCTTTCCCTCTGTTTAGATGGGAATTTAAAAGTAAACCCAGCAATACGTGATCCAGTTGACGTGCTTGCAGATGGAACATGGGGTTTTTCAAATTTGAGGATTGAGATTTCTCTGGTGGAAGAACTCAGTGTGGGTGCAAGAGCTTGGATCTTGGGTTACAGCTCTTCGGCCATCTTGCAAAATGCAGTCAAGTACTCTGGACCCTTCTGAAGAAGACTGTGGTAGAAAAGCTGTGAAGGTGTAGGCTGGAACTGATGATTTTAGGTCATCCGTGTGTTGCTTGACTACATGTACAATGTAACAGTGACTTTTACAGATTGCTTTCCATGTGTCAGTCACAAATAACTCTTAATTTGCTGTTTGGAGAAACCTGTTAATGGATACATTTCCAGATCAAATTAAGAGCCTAATTTTCCATCTTGCATTAACCGGGCTACTGTGTTCACATGCCAGAAAGATGTTGCTCTTTGAAAAAGCATGTTAGTGTATGTGGCAATGACCCATGCACTTTTTAAATACCTAGATCTGTACATTCCCACCTGAGTATTGTTAACCATGCTGTAGTCTGACAAATGGATCTTTTACTACTGCCCTGTTATATAGATAATTGTAATTAACTGCAGTTTGTTTTTTCCACCACTTGAAGTTGTGTGATCTGAAAATCGGTGAACAAAAAGTATTTGTGCATCTTACTATGGGTATCTCTAAATAAAATGTATTTGTATAGTGTGTTGGCTTGGCTGATGGTTTCCTTTATTTACTACTCATCCCACTGCAAGTAAATCCAGGGCAGTTTGAGAGCAAGTGGGCTTGGGTTCCTCCCTGTAACAGTCCAGCCTCTGTGTTGACATGACTGATTCAAAGGAAGTGGAGTGAACTGTTGTTTTTCCTTCACGAGTGCGTGGATTGATATCCCAAGGGCAGGTTCTCAGCTTATTCCTGTAGCTGAGCTTATTCCATAGTTTAAACATCAGTCCTGTTCTCTGTACAGCTGCAGTACCACTCCTTGCTTCTATAGGAAGTGTATCTAATGGCAGAGTTGGGACTGTTACACTCTTCAAAGCATGTCCTTCCTGTTCTCTTCTTCTGGTATCTCATTTGGTCTGAGGCAAGAGCTTCCTTTCAACCAATTCATTTTTCTAAGAAGGAAATACCTCTTAGAAGTGTTGGACAGTACATATACCTATAGTTCGACAGTTAGGTATAGGACTAAGGGTTTCAGGAAGACCTTATGTACCAAAACTGCATTTGTAGCACTAGATCTTCCACCATATTTTCATTGCACAGGAGAGTGAGGCCTCTGTCCAGCTGTCCTATTTCCCTGTCTCTTCTTCCTTGCCTAGAATTGGGAAGGTTATTTTTTGGAGAGGAGGAATGTCCTTAAGAGATCCAAGCTTTCTGTTGGAGGTTAAAATCATGTGCCTAAAAGCAGCTCCTGCTTGGTCATGGACAAACTGCAGCTTTGTATGCAAGCTATGGGAGACCACGTCTCCAGCTGCACCGTCTCTGCTCCCTGTAGTACTGCAGTAGGCGTTACTGATGCTTATGGATGCCAAAAGAGGAAAAGGAGAATCTAAAAGGCATGTGAATACTGTACGGTCATCCTACTGAGCCTTATACCAAAATTGTTTGAGAGCTGAGGTGTGCAAAAAAAAAAAAAAAAAAAAAAATCCCTGGCCCTGGAGACATGCAGGAGATGATGTGTTAGATGTGTGGTGGGATGATGCTAGAAGGCATCAGTAGCAGCACAACCTGTGGCTCCTGGCTTGCTTCCTGTCACAGCCATGGATTTGAATGAGCTTGTGCCAACCCCTAGGTGTGGAAGCTGGAGCTGAACTGCTTGTGAGCTGTACTCTATTCCTAGATGGTCATGCTTGCTGCTACTCCTCAACATAGAACGGGTCCCCTGCCAGGCTAATGCTTTTGTTTCTACCCCTAAGCCTCATAAAGAAAGTGAGAGGAGGGTGAAGGGACAGTTACTTTAAGCTATAGAAGGGCTCTGGCAATGAGGGTTACTAACTCCCCAGCTGCATCAGATGCTCCATCGAGTACAGCATCCAGATGATGTGAGACCTGTCAGCTGACGTGCAGGACCAAAAAGGATTGGGGTGGCTGAGGACCGCAGGAAGTACCAAGACAGTCAGTACTCATTGGGCTCCTCCTACATGTGTGTCCAACTTGAATCTCAGCCATAAAGGCTCCAAATCCTCCCCTAGTGACTAAGACGAAGCAGTTTGTTCCCTTCTGTGGGGCAGCTCATCTCTTTTTGTTGGAAGGGATTTTTTTAACTGTTTCATGGCCATGTTCTTCACTCCTTGTACTGAACAGTCCGGGTTCCCTCAGCGCTTTCCCACTAGCTGTGCTTGGCAAGTGTGTGTGTAGCCATCGCCATTTCTGGCTGTTGGAACCAAGACGAGATCCATTGCACTCCTTGGCCTGGAGCCTGCAGCAGGTCTACGCTGCTATCAACTGTGCTTTTACTGTACACTACAAACACAGTAGCAGTGCACGTTACCCCTTTCAACACTCAATCTGGTGCCTGCCTCCAACTCCCAGCCCAGCTGCTGCAGGTTTGCTTGGCTGTCATCACTTCCCTTCTTGGGTGTATTTTGTTTCTGATCTTTATGACTTGGGATCTCAGCTCTTGCCAGCTGGTGGCACCCCTGCTGCAGAACAAGGAAGCCAAACCAAGAGAGCACTGTGGGAATAGTTTTGTACTGGTTCTGTTCTTCCTAGCCGTAGCTGTACTCATTCTGTCTGCTTCTGAATGGAGCATCAGGATAGTCTTTTCCAGTGCAAGGTGCTTTCAAGGTCCAGTAAATGGATTAATAAATGAAGAGATGCCAGGAACAGTGCTTGAACTGTTCTTTGGGCAAGGGCAGCCCATTCTGTCAGAGATTGAAAGTGAGCAAGTTCACAGTGTATTAGAAAACAAGTACCTCTGTGCTTTGTCTCCCAGCTTCCTCAGTTCCCCCCCAAGCCTCCTCATCTGGAAGAACAAATGTCAGGATGGCTTCAGCCCCCTGCAAGGCTCAAGGGACCATGCGGCCAACGTGGCATTTCGGAGCTACTCATCAGCTGCTCCAAAGTACCACCCTGCATGGAGGATCTTACCTTTCCCTCTTCATTAAGGTGTTCCATGAGCTGGGAGAGTTGAGAGAGAAGCCACAGGCCTTAAGTGCAGAACTGCGGTCAGAAGGTCAGCTTGACAGTTGCTTGGACTGTTTGTGCCAAAGACATAAACAGAGCGAGGGTCATGTTCCAGAGATGCTGAAGTCTCAGCAGAAAGATTTGTAACCCCTGTAATTGCTGCCTGTGTTTTTTTCCTGTGTTGTCAAAACCTTCCCTGTTCCAGAGGTTTTCCCTCTCCACAGACCCACTGCAGTGCCTGGTGTGTGTTGAACGTTAAGCACGCAGACTCATCTACAATAGAAATTTCACAGATTCTAGACAAGTGGAAAGGATATGACTAGATTTAAGGTTGCCTTTGGGGATACACAGACTGGCACTTTTGCTGTAAAATGCCTCCCCATATAGCTGCTGTATTCTAGGTAAGTATTCACCTAGGGAGCAATGCTGGCTAATTTCTCCATGTATATGAGCCCTAAAAGAGGTCTCGGAGCCAAGAGGGTAACGAATGGTTGGTCAGCACTGAGAAAAACACCCAGGAAAGCACAATCCATTTCCTCGCTTGCTGTGGTGGCAGCCTGCTTCCTGCTGCTGAGGGCTGCTGGACACCGTGCAGCAACTGGGCCAGTGAGGGTGCCAGTAGAGAGCTATTAAGCTATAATGACTTCTGATCTTGCTCTCTGATAAAACCACTTCATAGAGACTTTTTTCTCTTCCAGGAAAGAAATACTAGGAGTAATGATGACTTGTCATGTGCATTTATAGAAGCATCTCTTTCCTGTTAATTGCAGGAAGCCAACTTTGGCTTTTCACGTTTTGACTCCAAAAAAATTATTGTCCCTGTTATCTTGGTATATATACAGTAGGCTGCTGCTTTTGTACTTTGAGTGCATATGGTTTTGGGGAAAGCTTTTAGTCCTGCGCTCTGGGCTGCTCAAATCTTTGCTTAAGGGGAAGGGAAACATCCAGTGCTAGAACGTTCTGCACAGAGCAACAGAAAGTGACTACAGGGAAAAGTCTGGCTTATATGACGGATTTTCCTGTCACCTTTCTTTCTCAACTTACTAACACACTTTTGGAATAAGAAATGGTCAGAGAGGTCAAGCCATATCCCCGAATGCTGGGTTCCTGTACTCTCGGAATGACAGAATAGCTGAGGCTGAAAGGGACCTTTGGAGATCACCTAGTTCACCCCCCTGCTCAAAGCAGGGTCAACTAGGGCAAGCTGCCCAGGACCACGCCCAGTCAGGTTTTGAATATTTCCAAGGATAGAGACTCCACAACCTCTCTAGGCAACCTGTGCCAGTGTTTGACCACCCCCACAGTAAAAAAAGTTTTATGTTTAAACGGAATTTTCTGTTTTTCAATTTGTGCGTTGTCACTGGGCACCACTGAGAAGCCTGGCTGCATCTTTAGTCACTCTCATGAGGTAAGGGACTGATAAGATCCCCCTGAGCCTTCTCTTCTGTGGGCTAAACAATCTCAGCTCTCTCAGCCTGTACCTGAGCCTGTATGTCAGATACTTCAGTCCCTTAATCATCTCTGTGACCCTTCACTGGACTCCCTCCAGTATGCCCATGTCTTTCTTCTATTGTGGAGACCAGAAGTGGACACAGCAGTCCAGATGTGTCTCACCAGTGCTGAACTGGTGAGAGGAGGGGAAGGATCACCTTCCTTATCTGCTGGCAGCACTCTTCCTAATGCAGCCCAGGATGTTGTTGGCCTTTGCTACAAGGGCACATGGCTGGCTCGTGTTCCACTTGTCCACCAGGACTTCCAGGTCCTTCTCTGCCAAGCCGCTTTCCAGATGGTTGGCCCCAGCCCACACTGGCATATGGGGTTGTTCCTTCCCAGGTGCATAACTTCACATTTCCCTTTGTTGAACTTCCTGAGATTCCTGTTGGCCCATTTCTCCAGCCTGTTGAAGTCCCTCTGAATGGCACCACAACTATCGGGTGTATCAGCTGCTCTTCCCGGTTTTGTGTCATCTGTGAACTTTCTGAGGCAGCACTCTGTCCCAGTGTCCAAGTCATTAATGAAGATACTCAACAGCACTGGCCCCAGGACCTAGAGCACACCACCTGTGACTGGTCTCCAGCTAGACTCTGTGCCACCAATTACAATCCCCTGAACCCAGCAGTTCAGCCTGTTTCCAATCTGCCTCACTGTCCAGGTACCTAGTCTGTACTTCATCGATTTGTCTATGAGGCTGTTACAGGAAACGCTGTTGAAAGCCTTGCTAAAGTCAAAGTGAACAACATCCCCTCCTCTCTCCTCATCTACCAAGGCAGTCATTTCATCACAGAAGGTGATCAGGTTGGTCAGACGTGACTTTCCCAGTGTAAATCCATGCTGACTACTCCCAATCACTTTCTTGTCCTCAATACATTTGGAAATGGCTTTCGGTACTATTTGCTCTATCACCTTCGCGGGAGCTGGGGGGAGGCTGACCAGCCTGTAGTTCACCAAGGTCTCTCACAGTCACCGATTTGTTCCTGCCATTGCCAGTTGCTGCATCTACAAACCACCCTTTTATAATTTAAAGCAGATGACTGACATTTAACCAGAGTTGGTAAATATCCGTGGACGTGCTATCCAAAACATTCTCCTAAAATATATCACAGGATAAAAATGCTTGTAATTTATCCTAAGATGAAGTTTGGGGGAAAAGAGCAAATGGTGCAACATCCAGCTTCCACTTTACAACAGTATTAGTTTATTATCAATCAATTACAGGGATATTTACATTATCTGGAGTAAGGGAGCGTTGAGATTCCATTAGG
This sequence comes from Fregata magnificens, assembly GCA_013389945.1. Lineage (NCBI taxonomy): Eukaryota > Metazoa > Chordata > Aves > Suliformes > Fregatidae > Fregata > Fregata magnificens. The sequence goes on from WAAD01037757.1 coordinate 15,714, forward strand.
CCAATTAAAATCCAGCTCATAAAGGCAGATGCTCTGTAAGCACTGCAAGAGGCACTGTACAACATGGTGCAAGGATTTTTAAAATAAATATTTTAAAAATAAAATGCCCCTAGCAGGGCATGAGGATGTCCATGTAGCCCAGTAACTGAATTAGCTTTGCATTTATGGGACACTGCAGGTGAGCTAATCAGCCATCCCAGAATGAACTAGCTCTGCATGTAAACAACTGGTGTCTCTGGTTGATAAACTTTGAGTTGCCTGTAACTTAAATTAGAAAAGGAACAGATAAAACAAATTCCTCTACATTTATTCTGGTATAAGCTGGTATATAGCAGCAAAAGAACTTTTTTGCTTCCAAGAACTTTCAACCTCTTAAAGAACAATTCCTAGCAATCATATTGGCCCACTTGTAGACAGTTTTAAAAGCACTAACAGATGATTATAAAAGTAGAAATGTTCCAAAAATACCTGCTTCTTTTTCCACTAAGAAGCAGGATGCTCTAGTAGTGTCACAGTGGGACAGAAGAAACAGCTGGTTGTTAGCTTATGGACTGATGAGTGCAAAGTAACATTTGACAGTCAAAAATGGTTTTCTATCACCAGTCCTGAGGTGTCCACACCCACGAGTTCATAGAAGCATAGAATGGTTTGGGTCAGAAGGGACCTGTGGGTTGGAGGGGACCTTTAATGATCATCTAGTTCCACCCTGCCCCGCCCCCACAAGTTCTTGAAGAGCTGGCCAGGGAAACTTCTGGCTTCATGGAGATAATTTTAATCTTTGGAAATTTTAAGAGGCTGAAAGCATGCCACTGTTTGAGCAGGGCACAGAGGGGTTACCAGATACCTGCGGACTACTTTCCTTGATGTCACAGGCAAAATAATGGAAAACTGATTTGGGACGATTAATAGAGAATTCAGGGCTAGATATACAGTTAAAGCCAGACACCAGGGTTGTGTGGAAAGTAAGTCTAACAAAAGTCCATTTAATTCTTAGAGGTTGTTTGGCTGATAAAGGTAACAGTGGGCACATCACAGAACTAAATTGGGGAGTACAACAAACTCGGCATGCACCATTAGCAGAGCACACACTACACAGATTAACAACTGCCAACATCCTCCCCAGAAGAGGTGTTTATAGCGAGGTTCTGCTGGATCAATATCAGGCTTAGATGTGTTGCACTGTGTCAGCAATCTGGAAGTAAATACCAAGTCACCACAGACAAAATGTTTTGTGAAAAAGGTTGGAGGAACGGAAAATAACAGTGGGATTAAGATGGTTGTACGGAGCAATTTCAGATTCTGGTCACGTGAAAATTCATCACCTTTTTCATACAGCCAAATTACAAGGTGAGAAAACTTGGACCAAGGGCTGCAGGGGGCACCTACAGAAGAGGGTCTGTCTCCNAAGGGCTGCAGGGGGCCCCTACAGAAGAGGGTCTGTCTCCAGGCACACCCCGACACTAAAGGATGATCAAGCAGTCCAACATGAATTCCCAGGATGCTGCTGAGACATGAGAGACTAATGCAGCCCGTGGATGTTAGGAATTTTAATGGCCTGGGCTGTTTGAAGGCTAGACACAATATCATTACCCTTCCTGCCTTCAATGCTGTGAATCAATGAATGGCATCTATACCAGAAGGGCTTGTTTCCACAACTGAAATGGCAACCCTTTCAAGTACAAATGTTGCTGAAGCCTTGCTTCTGCATGCATATTAACACAATCTAATGCATTGGATCCCATTTCTAGACAGCATCGTTACGAGTTTNCAATGAGTCTGAGGGGCAAGGGTTGGTACTCTGGAAAGTAGAAGAGGGTGTTAGTAAGAGGAGGGAAGATATACTGTAGCCTGAGCCTGTGAAGAATAGATGACTTTCATTTCTTGTCTGTAACACAGAAGCAGAGCAGACTTCTGAACCAGGAACAGGATGATGTTCTTAACGCAAATGGCTTCCCTCACTCCCAAACATGACTGGCAAGTAGAATGCCAAAGCACCAGAATGGTGGTTTACAGTGTGTGGTATGTGGGCTGCAGGCTAATGAAGAAATCTGCAGTAGGTGACTGAGAAAAACTATCCTAAAGTAAGCTTAAACATACAGTCCAGTGGGATTTGCACCTGCACTGGATTATTCTTCAGTAGCTGGGAAACTGAAAAGGTTGCAAATCCTTGTAACAGCAGATAAAGTCCTGACACAGGCAGTAGGTGGAATTTGCCTGCCAGGCCTGGTCAAACCTTGGTCGTGTTTAGAGCAGGGTCTCCTCTCCAAGCCTGATGTACTGAGTGTTTCGAGCGAGGGTCTGTGTCCCCAGGCCTCCATCAGTTTATTCCTTTAGCACTCCTCTGGAAGCTTTGGCAGTGAAATATGCCATTTTCTCATTTATATTTACTCCACGTATAGCAGAGAGGAGTCTACAATGCTTTTGTCCTGGTATCCTTTAATTTTCTCCTATTCCAAATGCTACTGGGCTGGATTCTGTGTGACATTCGGAGACACGCGCCAGCTGGCACCACACCATCTGACTACAACATCCCAAGAGCTCTCAGCCTTTGTTGTTCCATGCTGCACATCAAATACCCATCTTGATTAGCAAAGGATTGCCAAGTCATGATGAAAGAATGCTAATAATACTGATTAAATCTGCGCAGATTATGGAGCCGCAGACATGTTTGTCATAAAGCTTGTGAAACTTTGTTTAGAGCTATAATTAATTCCCTCCCCCCAACAGTAATAAAACAAAATATCAACAGCTGCCTCAAGAAAATCAACACTACCTGTGCACTGTTTGGTCTGAATTTCAATTTAGCTCTAAAGGACCCTCTATCTTATTGGGAAAAGATGGGCCTAGAGAGGTCTTGCTTCTTCCGAGCAGTAGGAACTGTCCTAGCTCCAGCACATCTATGTAATCAATATCAAGGTCAGCCCAGGACGCGGGCCGCTTAAATCCATCTACTCTATCTAAGCAAAGAAGGCAGAAGCATGAACAATGCTGATTAATTTTCAGATATTGCTTAGGGTAAAATGAGATTTGATGCTCTCTCTACTTACATGGAGAGTATGGGGTCAAGGGACAGAGGATGAGCAAACAGCAGTAAAGGAAGACCACAGAAAAGGTCAAAAACAGGAAAGGGGTCTTTCAAAGCGAAGTATCACTGGAGGCACCAGGGACTGGACAAACAGTCTGCTACCTGGTGCCCCCATCACCTTCACCAACCTGCCGGCTCAGCAGAGCGCCAAGCAGGGACCAATTTCCACACAGGCTAAGCGAGACCTGCCTTAAAATGCCAGGCCTTACAAAGAAGGGATGCCAGAAGGGTTCAACCGCTACGTTTTGGGCAACCAGGAGTCCTGTACAGAATGGGAAAAATGCACAGCAGGAAAAAGCCTAAAGAGAAAAAGGTTTAGGTTTTTTTTTCCTGGCTCAAAACCTGAAACTATTCCTCTTGGGGAGTCAAGCAACCTTCCTTTCTTGCCATCTGTCCTGTCACCGTTCAGTTTGGGTTGCTAGAAGCTGCACCAAGTGCTCTCACATACCTCTGCTGTGCCACCCCCCTGCTGTTCTCTGTTAGTCCCTAGCATACTCTCCTTGCCCTTTTCCTCCTGTGGTGCAGCTATCCTTTGTCCTGGGATTCCTCCATGTCAATGGGGTTCCTCCCTGTGTCCAGCCTGGCAGAAGAATGTAACACTTAGAAGAAATTAATGTAAGCGCAGAATTGGTTCCAATTTCCTGGCTGCTCAGGCATTGGTCTCAGCAACTGTGGAGAGAGAACGTGGAGGGGCCTTTTCATTCTCTAGTCATGCGGATTGTTCGGGATATCAAATAGGTCTGGGATGAAGCCCCCAGGAGAACAATAACTAGAGAAGGAACAAGGGAGCTCTAGAAAGCCCAGAACCCCTGTTGGCTCAGCCTGAACACTGTCTGGGACTGAAGCACCAAATGGAATGAACATAACTTGTCAACCTGAACAGGCTTTAATCTGTGACATAAACCACGCGTAACCAGTCCTGCCAGAACCCTGTGGGGCAGAAAATAAAAGCTACCTTAAAATAAGAAGTAAAACC
>WAAD01037759.1:4086-31109 GCA_013389945.1 Fregata magnificens
CAGAAGTAATGCATGTTAGAAGAGAAACCGTATCAAGGCCTCTTAACCTAAGAGTTTATACCCAGAAAGAAGAATAACCATTTTGATTCAGAGTTGATAGTCTCAAATAAATTTATGTCATTGGAAATTAGTTTCATTGTTCAGAGTTGGTATATCCCCAAGTACTAGTATGTAGGGAATCCTGAGCCTTAAGAGCTTGAAAGAAAGTCTCAGTTGCTGTAATCACCTATGCAAGGAAAAAATACTGTTCCTTAACTAAGCTGTGGAAATGTACTACACACAGACACAGACAGACACACAGACACTCTCTTCACACACAGTTGATACATTTGCTATTCACTGTTTTGACGACTCAGTTTCAGTACTTCTGGTGTATTTTATTTTTGAGAGAAGTTTTTGAAAGAAGATCTTCCATGAATTATATGAAAAGCAAATAGGGATATGATTTTTGCACATGTAAGAATTAAGGTGTAGGAATAGCTTCAGTTTCTATAGTATATAGTCCCAGAAACACAACTGTGTGATGATACAGGCTCTAAGATGATGTGAAGAAGACATTTATTCAGCCTGGCAACCTGCATTATTGGCTCTGTTAAATCTTTCCCATGCAAGAAGTACCGTGGATCAACCACCACCTCTTTATTTTGATAGACACACAGACCTGGATGTTTCAACAGTTTCACTGTGCATAAAAACTGCATCCTTTGCATGACTGCAGTGGACCTCTCCTATTACCCCTCTGACTACTGAAACTCTCAAAATGAAATATCTTAATATTACTGTCTTCCACATCCTTTATAAATGGTTATCACTAATAAATTCTGGAGCTGAAATTGTGTATTGCTGTCAACTGTTACAAACTGCCAAATGAAGTTGAAAATTGTAAATGTCATATGAATATGATGTTGAAGAAGACAATTACTGCAACTATTAATTTAAATTTCAAATTATCTGTTGTCAGTATTCAACTATCACTTAATCTCCCAGACTAGCACTGAAGGCGTGATGTTTTAGGGGTTTTTTTTAATAGAGAATAACCTGCCCATATATTCTCCATGGTATATTAGCTTGGAAACAAAGATGATGAAGGAAAGTCTAGGTTTAGACTGACAGACTAAAATATTTTCATTTCTGTCTCTGCAACATTAAAATCCTAAACTCTGAGCTTCTAAGGGCCAGAGAAGAAAGATGTTTTAGATAAATTACTTTATTTTGAATCAGCTTCTACATACCACACACTGAAAATACAGAACATAATCTTATAAGGAGGTCTGACAGGTGAGCTATCAGACTTTTCCTTTGCTTTATGTCTTTCATAAACTTACCAGGTAAAAAGGAGGTAAAAATTTCACCAAGGTTCCTTTATTTTGTCAGGTACTCATCTGTTTGTGTGTGTTCTTAAATTTCCATTTTGTAGTTTATGCCACTCTGCCTTCCAGGCTTCTCATTTATTTATTTTCCAGGAGTGACCCAGAGGAAAATAGCAAGATAGATCTGGTTTTGCATGTTAATTGTCAGAGCTCTAACATATGAGCATAGGTGTTTCTATTGTTGTAGGAGATAAAATGCATCCTTTTGGCCTGTGGAAATATTGAAATTATTGTATGCTTTCGTGATACCAGATGGTTTCTAATTACTAAGGCCGTTGCCTGGAAGACTGTTTTTAGTCAGTGACCAACTCACATCCTATTTGCATTTAAATGGCTCTCAGATGTACCTAATAGCTTCACAATATGTTGTCAGGAGGGACATAATTGTACACTCCAATTCTATACAGTAACTTCACTGAAGTAGCTACTAGCCTGCTGCCTGTCTAGCAAATGAACATTGGGGTAAATACCTGTGGCTCTAGTGTAATGATTAGTTACCTTTTACTTCATTCTTCAGAACAGGGCTCCCCGCCCCTGCGCCTCCCCCAATAAACCTCTATTTTTAACATGACAACCTCTTACATCTCTTTCATTGTAATTTTCCCAGGGCTAATATGGTCTTCCCTAACGAAGTGAATTGCTTCCAAGTACTACAGGTACTGTGCCTAAACATCTTCATTCTACTTAGAACAAAGAAAAAAATTTCCATTTGTTTATGTAAAGCTTTCATCATAGCTCAGCCAATGCAGAGTCGTTATTACGTTTCATCTAAAGTTGACTGAACTTTGGTTCAGAAATAAATTCTATTCAGTGCAGATTAACTTCATAGAATAGATTGTACAAAAGTGCACTTTGCTCCAAAGGCAACAACTTTGCTGTGTTGCTTGTGAATCCTGTGTTGGCAAAAATTTGTTTGGAGAATGTGTGTCACATAAAAATATAGATGTTTAAAAGTTTAGGCAACAACTGTGTTATCCCCAAACTTGTATACTGCTGATCACTGACATACAGAAACTTTTCTTTGAATATTGTTTCAAAGATTATGCTTCTGAATTTGTCTATTCTAGGATCAAATTGTCATAGAGAATTGGTTTTTTATTTCTACAATTTAATGAAGGTGATAGGTTGTCTATTAAAGTGGTTATGTGACTCTATCTCCATGATACTCATTCAAAGGCAATCCTTAGAATTTTTCCATATACAGCAGTATCATTTGTTTACAAATTTTCCATAAGATTTTTTAAAGGATTTAATTTTATCATTAGAATTCATAAAGATGAGAAAAACACTAACTCCTTATAGTTCGATTATCTCAACTAATGACGTGTACTATTAATTTCTGCAAGCTCTTTCTTTTTAATTTCTGTCTCAGTGATAGATCAATGTATCTGTCCATATTGCTATAGCAGGTTTACCTATTGTTGCTGTTGAACAACTGCAATGTCAGCAAACTGCGGTGTCGTACTATCATCGTCTCGAACCTAATGGAAAGGCATGTATTATGGACAGTTTTTGTGAACTGTCAGATGAGGTGAGCGTGTACTGAAGCTAAAGGAATTGTAAGATGGGCAGCTAATTGTTTGCACATAATGTATTGTTACTCTATGTACTTTTTGTAGTTTAGGGTTTTAGCCCACAAAAAGAGGAGCTTTTTCTGGGACAAAACCTCAGTCCTGCTGAAGTCAATGTTAAAAGGCTCACTGAGCTCAACAGGACAGATTTCACCTCTGGTACTTGCATTCCCTGTAGACCAAAGTAAAAGTCAGTGACAGCTCTTCTGTATTGCTCTGTTTTGGGGGTGGGGGTGTGAAATTAGCCACACATGAAGGCAGACAGTTGGGACAGGATTGTTTTTATGAGTGAATGAGCATGAATCATATTCTGGATCAGGAAAACCAGTTGCTAGAATTTCCACCACCCACACCTTTAAAAGAAATGCATACTTTGCTGAGGCACATTATCATTGTATAACTGGTGGCAGTAGTCCTACAGCTGGCAGTTCACACGACAAAGGATGGAGGCCTGATAATAGCTGACAATGATGGGAATTTTTTCTCTGACTTCAATATAATTCTGGAATGAAATGCTGGCCCTATCTATAGTTTATCTACATCTTGTTTTGCTCAGTTCCCCTTGCAGTCAGCGGGAAGGCATAGGTCTTTCTAGAGGGTGATTCATTCCATCCAAAGGCAAGTGTGAAGAGGTATGTGGAGGGTGATTCACCTGAATTATTTCCTTTCATCCACTTGGAGGGGAATGAAAAATATGACTAATATAGGCAAGTCAAATAACCAGGTCTCTAATGAAACTTCTAAATGTGATCTTCAAAATGTCATGCTGAAAATCTTGACATGGCTAAATATAACAGACAAAAATAAGTTTAAATTTGGTTTCAAGACCCACTGTCAAATTGTGCTCAAGTTTTCTAGCTGAGCAGGAGAGAAGGATGAAAACAGTTTTCCTTGTTAAGTCTTGTGTCCTATGTAAGGTGCTTCCTATGGTGCGGGCTGTTTTCCAGCAGCATTTTTAAAGCCATCTGTATAAACAGGAACTGTCAAGGGCAAAACTCCATTGGTGTCTGCCAGCCAAACGGGGCAGGCATATGCTTTATATTGCTGGAGGGATATAAAAGCAGGCATGATCCCTCCCTGCTGTCTGGGAAGCAAACAGACCTAAGAATCTACATGAAAACATTGTTTACCCAACATGGCAGTATGACTCGCTTGGTTCTAATAAAAAACTAATTTTCAAATCAGTATTGTGATTGCTGCCTTTAGGGAGATATACTTCTGTAACAATGCTGTGGTAGAAAATATTTGAAATGGATCCTGACTTGAATAAATAATGTCAGAATCTGTAACGGCTACATCTAGTTTCTGGTGCTACCGCTGTTGCAAAGTCCCCTGCCCAGGGAAAGGAGAAGACATTCTGGTAGGTACTAAATATATTACAGTGGGCAAACAGAGAAAAGGAAGGGAACTGTAGACCCTAGATCCAGGTCCCACATCAGGAAACACAGCACATCTGCTGGACAGACATCTCTGCAGGGCTATCATCTTATTGGCATCATGGAGATGTGGTGGGATGGTTCCTATGACTGGAGTGTTGGAATGGAAAGATACCTCTTTAGGAAGGACAGGCAGGAGAGATGAGGAGGGGGTGTTGCCCTCTATGTCAATGACCAGCTGGAGTGCATGGAGCTCTGCCTGGGGATGGACGAAGAGCCGATTGAGAGCTTACAGGTCAGGATTAAAGGGAGGGCAGGGACAGTTGACATTATAGTGGGTGTCTGCTTCAGGTCACCCGACCAGGAAGACTGAGCGGATGAGGCCCTGTATAGACAGATAGGAGCAGCCTCATGTTCACAAGCCCTGGTCCTCACAGGGTCTTCAACCACCCCGATATCTGTTAGAGGGACAACACATGTACTGGTTTTGGCTGCGATAGAGTTAATTTTCTTCATAGTAGCTAGTATGGTGCTATGTTTTGGATTTGTGCTGAAAACAGTGTTGATAATACAGGGATGTTTTAGTTACTGCCGAGCAGTGCTTACAGAGAGTCAAGACCTTTTCTGTTTCCCACCCCACCCCACCAGTGAGTAGGCTGGGGGTATGCAAGAAGCTGGGAGGGGACACAGCTGGGACAGCTGACACCAACTGACCAAAGGGATATCCCATACCATATGAGGTCATGCTCAGCATATAAAGCTGGGGGAAGAAGAAGGAAGAGAAGGACGTTTGGAGTGATGGCATTTGTCTTCCCACGTAACCATTACATGTGATGGAGCCCTGCTTTCCTGGAAATGGCTGAACACCTGCCTGCCAATGGGAAGCAGTGAATGAATTCCTTATTTTGCTTTTCTTGTGCATGTGGCTTTTACTTTACCAATTAAACTGTCTTTATCTCAACCCCTGAGTTTTCTCACATTTACTCTTCTGATTCTCTCCCCCATCCCACCGGGGGAGAGTGAACAAGTGGCTGTGTGATGCTTAGTTGCTGGCTGGGGTTAAACCATGACAACACAGCAGGGCATAAGGAATCCAGGAGGTTCCTTGAGTGTGTTGATGATAACTTCCTTCTCCAAGTGACAGAGGTGCCAACAAGGAGAGGTGCTATGCTGGACCTTATTCTCACTAACAAGGAGGGGCTGGTGGAGAATGTGAAGCTCAAGGGCAGCCTTGGCTGCAATGGCCATGAAATGGTGGAGTTCAAGATCCTTAGGGCACCAAGGAGGGCGCACAGCAAGCTCACTACCCTGGACTTTAGGAGAGCAGACTTTGGCCTATTCAGGGATCTCCTTGATAGAATACCATGGGACAAAGCCCTGGAGGGAAGCGGGGCCCAAGAAAGCTGGTTAATATTCAAGGATCACCTCCTCCAAGCTCAGGAGCAATGCACCCTGACAAAGAGGAAGTCAGGCAAAAACACCAGGATGTGTTCATCCTGCATGGACGAACAAGGAGCTCCTGGACAAACTCAAACACAAAAAGGAAGCCTCCAGAGAGTGGAAGCAAGGACAGGTAGCCTAGGAGGAATACAGAGAAAATTGTCCGAGCAGCCAGGGATCAGGGTAGGAAAGCTAGAGCCCTGATAGAATTAAATCTGGCCAGGGACATCAAGGGCAACAAGAAAAGCTTCTATAAGTATGTCGCTGATAAAAGGAAGACTAGGGAAAATATGGGCCCTCTCCAGAAGGAAACAGGAGACCTGTTTACCTGGGATGTGGAGAAGGCTGAGGTACTCAATGACTTTTTTGCCTCAGTCTTCACCGGCAAGTGCTCAAGCCACACCACCCCAGTTGCAGAAGGCAAAGGCAGGGACTGGGAGAACGAAGAATGAAGAACTGCCCACTATAGGAGAAGAACAGGTTCGAGACTAACTAAGGAACCTCAAGGTGCACAAGTCCATGGGACCATGAGATGCATCTGCGAGTCCTGAGAGAATTGAAGTTGCTAAGCCACTATCCATCCTATTTGAGAATTCATGGCAGACCAGTGAAGTTGCTGCTGACCGGAAAAGGGGAAACATAACCCCCGTTTTTAAAAAGGAAAAAAAGGAAGACCTGGGGAACTACAGGCTAGTCAGTCCCACCTCTGCACCCAGCAAGATCATGGAGTAAATCCTCCTAGAAACTATGCTAAGGCACATGGAAAATAAGGAGGTGATTGGTGACAGCCAACATGGCTTCACTAAGGGCAAATCGTGCCTGACAAATTTGGTGGCCTTCTACGACGGGGTTACAGTGTTGGTGGATAAGGGAAGAATAACTGATGTCATCTACCTGGACTTGTGCAAAGCATTTGACACTATCCTGCACAACAGCCTTGTCTCTACGTTGGAGAGACAGGGATTTGACGGATGGACCACTCAGTGGGTAAGGAATTGGCTGGATGGTCGTACTCAAAGAGTTGCAGTCAACGTCTCGATGTCCAAGTGGAGACCAGTGATGAGTGGCATTCGTCAGGGGTTGGTGTTGGGACGAGTGCTGTTTAACATCTGTGTTGGCGACATGGACAGTGGGATTGAGTTTGCTGATGACTCCAAGTTTTGTGGTACGATTGACTCACTGGAGGGAAGGGATGTCATCCAGAGGGACCTTGACAGGCTTGAGAGATGGGCCCGTCCAAACCTCATGAAGTTCAACAAGGCCAAGTGCAAGGTCCTGCACGTGGGTTGGGGCAATCCCAAGCACAAATACAGGCTGGGCAGAGAATGGATTGAGAGCAGCCCTGAGGACAAGGACTTGGGTGCGTTGGTCGATGAGAAGCTCAACATGACCCGACAATGTGCGCTTGCAGCCCCAAAAGCTAACCGTATCCTGGGGTGCATCAAAAGAAGTGTGACCAGCAGGTTGAGGGAGGTGATTCTCCTCCCCTACTCTGCTCTCGTGAGACCCCACCTGGAGTACTGCATTCAGCTCTCGGGCCCCCAACATGAGAAGGGCATGGATCTGTTGGAGCGAGTCCAGAGGAGGGCCACGAAGACGATCAAAGGGCTGGAGCACTTCTCCTATGAAGACAGGCTGAGAGAGTTGGGGTTGTTCAGCCTGGAGAAGAGAAGGCTCCGGGGAGACCTTATAGCAGCCTTCCAGTACCTAAAGGGGGCCTGCAAGAAAGCTGGAGAGGGACTTTTTACAAGGGCATGTAGTGATAGGGCAAGGGGTAATGGCTTTAAACTGAAAGACAGTAGATTTAGATTAGGTATAAGGAAGAAATTCTTCACTATGAGGGTAGTAAGGCACTGGAACAGGTTGCCCAGAGAAGTTGTGGATGTTCAAGGCCAGGCTAGATGGGGCTTTGAGCAACCTGGTGTAGTGGAAGGTGTCCCTGCCCATGGCAGGGGGGTTGGAACTAGATGATCTTTAAGGTCCCTTCCAACCCAAACCATTCTATGATTCTATGAATCAGAAATTAATGGAAGAGAATGGTTGTTATTTCAGCTTTAATTACAACCTTTATTTATGACAGACAAAATGAAAGCTAAGGTTCATACCTTCCTCATTATGGTCTACAAAATCCTACTTTTGATACCTTTATGTAGATTTATCTCTCATACAGAAAAAATATTACAGAATATTAGTGTAGATTGTAATGAAAAGAACCAATACATACCGAACATTTTTGAGATATCAAATGTTTTTGAAATAACGTGACTGTAACAGACACAGCTTTATAGATCCCTAAGACAGTTTTTGGTAATATTTTGCCTCTGATCCACAGCACAAAATGTAAGGATCTGAAAGTCCTGATAAACTAACTGGGTAGAGAGCTGTTTGACTTGCAGTTTAAAAACAGTAAAAAAGGTATCCTTGTCACTACTTGGCATTGATATTAAATTAAATCAAGGACATGTAGTGCACTCCGTGCTCCTCAATATGACTATGGAAGAAGTGGCACAATCACTGTGAAAATTCTCAAACTGGACTAAATTTAAGGTGTTGGAAAAAGTTTTTGGCTAGGCTCATGTTTTAGTCGGTGCACGCAGAAGGGACCTTGAAAACAAAGAGTCAAGAGTTTGTCTGCCAGCAAGGCAAGAGTAGGGTACTTGAAGAATGAAATGTAACAAATTTTGTGGTACTCTGGGCAAAGTGGGATAAACAGAAAAAGCTATTTCCCAGGTAGGGAAGACCTATGAATGACATGAATTACAATCAAGGAGGGAAAAAATAAGTCCTTGGTACAAGACTGTAGCCATGAGTGAAGTAACTGATTACTGGGGCTGTGACCCTGCCACCTGGGTCACAGGACTGTACAACAAAGCAAGTACTTTCTTAAAGAAGAGAGAAATACCAGGAGTTGGGCAGTTACTGATGGGGTTGAGAGCAGCAACAGTAACTCTTGGCTCTTGTCCTATACCCTTTTGAGCAGCAAGCTTGAATCTACAGAGCCTTTACTACTCTTTTCTTCAGCCCCTTTCATGCTCATCCTCTCACTTTTACAGCAGGAAAATTCAGTTCTGGTTTTATAAACTTCATTACCACCTTCTTTCCTGGAAAGAGACAGGGGTAAATTGTAAAAGCAACCAAGGAACTTTGGGATATCTAGATCCATAAAGAATTTGCAAATAGTTACTAAATGGCAAGTTTTCTGCCATGTCTGCTCCCTATAAATTAGAGATTTTTTTTAAATGTATGGTATGTCATTCTTCTACATTTCTTTGCTAATAAAATGGCTGTCATTCTTTAACCCTTTAATCTCAAGCAGTCTGGCATATTAAAAAAAAAGAAAAATTAATTTATTAATTTCATTTTTATTATGTCAGCCTACCCGAACCTGAGTTTTTAATTATCATTTTTTCCTATTAATCAGTCAATCTTTTCTAAATTTTGGCAATCTCTGCCAACCAGTGGAACAATATAACTTTTTTTCTATAATTTAGAAAGAACCATGTCTCTATATGAAGTACAAAAGGGTATGGCTGGTGTGTAAATTAACCGACAGGCAGACCACAAGCTAATCCGTTTGTTCATTCAAGTACCATTTACTTCTGCAGTTGTTTTGCATCAAAAGCAATTGCTACTGTCCTATATAATGAGAAGGATAAATCATTTTACTTTATAGCATTGTTCACTAAATCCAAACCCTCTTTGAAAGCTGAAGGACAATTTCACTTGCTTTAAGGACTCACTTCCAAGCAGAATTTAGTATGTATGTGTGTGCATACATATTTAAGCTAGCCTAGTTACAGAATTTCTCTGTTACCTTTGTCAGAGTTACTGCTTTAACGACATACATATCTGGGTACAGCACTGTGGCCTGGAAAGAAGACCAACAAAACCTTGTGCATAACTGGTAACTGCAAATTTTAAGTTAGCCCTTGCCATCTGAAAAGAAACAATTTAATTAGTGGCAGAACTACCAAGGATATTACAGGGGTCCCTGGAATTCTTTCAAGGAAATGTCAATTTGATCAATACCTAGGGAGTTCAGAGCTCTATGAAAATAAGGCAAAGCAGGACAAAGCATACTTATCACATGAAATAGACAAAACTGAAGTTTCAAGAACTGTTCTCCTGAGATATAGATCTTCATATGTGTAAATTTACAATTTAGATTTAACAGGCCAAATGCAGGGGATGTGTAAGGTAGATAAAATTAGATAATTTTATGTGCACTTAGGCTCTCATAAACCTCCTAACACCCTACTCTCACATGAGTAAATTCAAGTGCCACACGTAAGTCTCCTACTACCTCCATTGACCTAATTAATTAATTTACACCCACACTTTCAAACAAGTTTAAAAAAAACAACAACAGACAAACCAAGGCAAATATTATGAAGGGAATCAGAGAGACCAGGTTAGACTACACACATTGTGGATGACTACAATTCTGTGAGATGATTTCACCATTTGTTTCTGACAATTTTGATAGTAATTTTAGTCTAAATTGACTTGAACAGGTAGTTTACACCTATTATTGACCAATGTTCAGTGTAGGTGCTGAGAAGTAACTGGGCCAGAAGTTAGTATAGCTCTGCTTAACTAGAATATAATTCAACATGGGTGAGAAATACAACAGGACACTGAATTAAAGCCTGTGATGATTCATAACTTGCATGTTTTTAATGAAATCTGAAGAGTCTTTGACAAATAACTGGCCTTAATAAGTGTTCTTTACCATGTTTTATTATTTCAAATCAGTGCAGAAATAAAGCATCTAGCTTGTGTTCTAGGTGGATCAACAAAACTAGCAAATGTCCCTCACCCAAAAGGCCAAACATTACTAGACACTATTAAAAAGATTTCAGCAACTTGTTCTCTGTCAAGAAACACTTTTTTCTGTTTTCTTAAATGCTTCAGGATGAGAAAGAACATTTCACAGAAAATAAAAGCAATGAAATACCATCTAGCAGAAGGGAAACAAGAAAATTATTAATGACAATAAGATAAACAAACTTCCTAAATCATAGTCTTGCTCATCTAAAGATTTGAAAATCTGTACTATACAGAGACCGTATAACGTTAAATTTTAAAATGAGGGAGAAGTAATACAGATCCATTCCTTTGTAATTCAATAATGAGCTTGTCAAAGGGAGCTGTAATATAGATTGGCTGGGCTGTTATCTGTGTACCATGTCCCAGTACATGAGCATTTACAGGACCAAGACCTATGTTATAACTAATCTCATTGCAGCATCGTATGTCAAGCAAAAAATGAAGAAGTGCTATTTGGATTTTTCTGGACACCTCTGTAAAAAAATCTTTAATTTGTCACAAGAGTCTCTTCTAAAGTTATATATATACTCATGATGACATTTTCATACCACCTGTCAGGTTGTAAGAATGTGACAATTCTGTACAAGACACAATTATTTCCCCTAAGATTGGAAGTTTTTAATGGAATGAATCTGTCACCCTGTGCGTGCTTTAGATAGGAAATGCTGCTGACATCACCTTGTGGGCCAGTGAAGTGAGCTTGCATTTGCCTGGCACAAGGTTTGTTAAAACTCTGGTGTTGCCTTATCTTTTGAGAACAGCTGGCTGGTAAAAGTTGCATATTGAATTGCTTGAGCTCATTCATATTTCAAAACATGTTCATATCTGTCAGCAGTTTTATAACATCTCTCTTATATTTTACATCAACAGTATTAACTACAATTCATGTTGTTAATTTGCTATTAAAAGTAACAGATGGTACACTAAGTTGTTTTTTCTTCAACATAAAACATGCACTCAGTTGACATTAAAATGTGTTACTGCTCTGAAAAGTGGTTTTCATAAAATATACTTTGTGGACTCCACATTTATTGTTTCTTAATGATTCTTGGATGAAATAATCTCTTCTTTATAAGTTATAAATCGGGTTTTCCAACTGCTTGCAAGCTTGGGTAGTTTGTGAAAATAAAGCTGTTTTTAATGGTACCAGAATCCACAAAAGAAAAAGGCTTTGCAATGAGGGTTCAGGAACTAATTTTGTTCATGGCATACAGTCAAGCATACTTTCTAGCTCAGTCCCCAGATCTGTACTAGTCTTACCAAAAAAGGAGGACCAAAATAAAAATATGTAAAACAGAATATAACTAACCCTTCTCTTAGACCAGCCAGCTAAACACTTGAAGTATTTCTGTCAGCTTGATGGAGTCCACATCAACCCGCAGTTGGAATTGCTGTCACACTGTCTGTCACCCCTCAGAAAGTACCATGGGCTGCTGGTGTTTGCTTAGGAGGTATCTAATACTTAGGCAGATCATGTGTCTTTGACTAATTTGGCAGATGAAGTTTCCCTGCTGCTCAGACAATACAGATTATTATGAAAAACTTTGGTCTCTCATTGTTACCTGTGTCAGTGCTATTTTCTAAGGTTTCTGTTTTGATTGTGCAGCTTTGATTAATCTCTTCTTGTAAAGTAATAGGAGTTGCTGAGAGATGTTATCTTACAACTCTCTCTGTTTTTAATTTATTTTCCTAACTCTTTTTCTCTGATAGCATGGTGGTATGGAGGCATCTAGCATAAAGTTAGCTGACTGGTTTGCATTCTAGAAAAACTTGGAAACTTTGGAAAGCAGTAATATAGAGAAAATAAAAAGTTGGTGCATTTTGATTAGAAGACCAGCTGATAATTAATTGACAGTATAGAAGCAGTGAGGGCATACAGATTCAAGAGATAATGGATACCTCATCATTGTAAGACCTTATCTCCCTGTTTTGCTCCACTTGAGAAAGAGTTATGCTGAGGGAAGACATGTAGAAAATTGCTGGAAAAAGACTTTTTCATATGCTTTTTAATTGATGCTTTTAATTTTATTTGTACTCTGACAAACCAGTATTACAAAACTCCTTTCTCTGTGTTGGGATGCAACACTGCAAAATTTTTCCTGCTTAATTGTCCTGTGAAAACTTCAAAGATGTAGGGAGAGATACATTCTATCATCTCTAAAACAACACTATAAATGTTCTCCCTTCCAAATAAAAGCATAAGAGAGAGGGATAAAGAGAATCCTCTAAGCACAAATCAGGAAACTCTTAAAAAGTCATGCAGCATTTGGTGTTTTACAAAGGATAACAGAGACATCTAATGGCAAAGAAAGGGAACTTGTTTAACATTAATCCTGAACAAAACATTCCTTTCAGGGAAATTCGAGGTAACATGAGATGTGCTCCAAAGGCAATTTTCCTTTTGATATTCTAGTCTGGTTGTAATACAGATGGATGCAGAAAGGATACAAATTTATGCACCTGGACAATAGTTGGGGATAGTTGTTACCTGATCACTTCTTTGGTTCAAAGTTCTCACTTCCAAATAATTAATTCTAATTTTAAAATTCCTTTCTTGTCTTCTGTACAAATATCACTGCAAAAAAGCTTGATTAGTGCTGAGAGAAATATATTTTTGATTTATTTCAAAAGACCATTCAATCAAAAGTTCAACTTCATTGAACATGACTTTTGATACAAACCCAAACAGTTAGGAAGATATGAAGAAACTTGTTCTGAGGATTTTCTTAAAAAGAAAAGCAAATGGTTGAAAAGGAACCACCCCTCTCCTCTTTCCTCATCCTAAAACTGTGGTAGAAGTAGAAATCAAGTGACAACTGAAAATCAGGTTCCATCTGGTCATTAGCAGGCAAAGATCAAATTCAAACAAGCACATCAGATTCACATATAAACCAGGCACAGACAGTACCTGAAACTCAACGCATTTGGAATAGCTGCCTCGCTAAGCAAGTGCTACTCTGCTGGCATCAACAGAGAGCTCACCAAAATCACAGTGATACATGGAGGTGAAATGTTGAAATAATGTGGTTCCTGTGTACAATCAAGAGAACGGAAATGGGCAAAGACTAGCAGTCTACAACCTTTATAAAAATCCCATGGAGTTACAGAATTGCATAAAACATGCTGAACTCTCACACCATCAGAGAAAGAAGTGCATGGTCTGTCTTCAATGTGTTTAAGATATTAGGTTGCGCAAGAGAAGAAAAACACACAGTGCTGCTGCTGCTTCTCAATCAACAAAGGAGCACGGGTGAGTGTGAGGTCTCCCATGCTCAAGCGTCAACAAGATCAAAGGGTCAGAAATTAGCAAATGGATTATTGCAAAGTACTCATGCCAGTAGCAAGAGAAAAGTGGGACTCCCTTTCTGGTCATCTCTTTGCCCCTGGGAATGCCTGGCTGTTCTGTAATTAGGCTGGATTGTGAGGTTATGATACAGCCTGAAGTGAAAGTGCCAACCTGAGTTACAAAATGTTCAAAGACATCCATAAAACTGCATAGTTACGCTATAATTCTCTTCTGATTTCTTTGCTTTTAGATTAAAGTTAGCTTAAATAGGAGTCAGCACACTACTGACTTCATGCCTACTAGACTGGTTTGAAAAATGAACAGTTTTTGTGACTCATTTAAGGAAGTGTTTAAAAGATTGTTCATTCCAAAAGGCTGCAGAATCTTTTTTTTTTTAAATCGCCTTTCTATAGACAATCTTCTACTTGAAAAATATTCAGTGTTATCTGGCTATGTTTTCCTACTCTATCATAGCCACACAAAATGAGAGAGGAGGAAGTCTGAGGAAAAATAAAGGATCCCATTTCCCTTTTCCTCTCTCTCAGTAGTAAAAGTCGAAAAGTTCTCACTCCCACAATATATCAAAAACATATGTGGATATGAAAAACTGGTGTTCTTCTTCACTGAACAACTCCTGTTCAAAAATGGTATTTCTAACCTTTTCATGGGTTTTCTCATCCATACTAATCCCTGTGTTATGTTTTCATATAAACACTCTATGTGTCATGTAAGTGCCTTTTTACCTCCTTTTTAATTTCAGTATCAGCAAATACAAACCCCAGGAAATAGTTTTGTCTAACATAGAGAAAAGTGAGCTCTTCACCCAACATGTATTTATAAATGCAGAGGAGCTTAGCATAGAGAATATGTTTCCATTTTTAAATGTCATAGTCCTTTAAAGATAATTTTCTTTATAATGAAACTTACTAGTGAAAAATATATTCAGAGAGGCAATAGGTAAACTCATGGGTTGTTGTGCTTTTTACACCTCTCTCCTTAGAAAATACATATCAATAGACAAATCTATCCCAGTCTAAAGCTTTGTACTTGGTCTGACCAGGAGCTTTCCCCACCCTTACGCCTTCTCCTTACAATGAGCTTCAAGTCTCCAGTTTGCCAAGATAAACTTTAAATCTAATTCATACAAACCGGCATGAAGTCCTATGGTGTCATCATGTGGAAACACTTGTGCCAAGAGGCAACAAGTGTTTCAAATAAAAATTTGAACAGGCAACATTGCCTGCACAAATCCTAAAAATTACTTGGTTTCAGACTCAGTATTCTGTATGCAGTAAACTCACCTGAACCCAGAGGTGTCTATTGACTTAATCCTAACCTCACCCCTAGCTTTAATCACAGCCATGCAGCCCCTGCCAGACCAACACAAAGCTGGCTGGCCATGCAGATGCTTGCGTTAAATTTATACTAGTGCCCACCCTACAAACAGCTACAGCTCTAGATTATCAGATCTCTTGAACAGTCTTCCTGTACCCAGTGCCAATTCCAGAAAAAAACAAACCAAATCAAACCAAAACCAAACCAAACCAAAGCAGGTTTTCCCAATAGCCTGTTTTATTTCTCTTGGAGGCAGCAGCCAAAGCTGTGGCTCATCAGGCTGACAGTCCGACCAACCAAGCCATCTTTGGCAGAATCAGAACAAGTTGAGAAAGGCGACAACTGTGGGAGTCTGTTCAAAGCTGGCCACCCTTGGTAGCCCCAGACACCACCATTGGACCAGGCTTTCCAACCCTTGCTAATTGTAGCACTAATTCTGAACTAGCCAGTCTGTCTAGACACAGCCCTTAACTTAGTTTACAGTTCTTTGCTAGCCTGAACAATGCTCCCAACCCTAATCTTAGCTTTAAGTACTCCCAGGAGTCATTAGCAGTTCCACAGCAATACAAACCAAGCAGATCTCTGCTGATATATGCGTTAGTACTATAATGGTGACCTTTAAAGGATGCAAACATACCCTTGTGTAATCTGAACCAAAATCTGCTCTGGTAATCTCTGCTGAACACAGATCTAATTTTAGGCTTTTCCTGGTAAGTACCAGTCTCACAATAGACAAAGTCAAACAGCCCTTTCTGGCCTAGCCCTACCTAGTTTATTGGCTTCTTGTCATCTGAACCTGACATGGCCTAGCCATAACCATGTTTATTGGCTTCTTTTCATCTGAACCCAACATTTATCCATAGCCGCAGACTTAACACAGGTCTAAGATCTAGCCTTGACAATCTCCAAAACCTCTTCTCCACATGTAACATTTGGGGAAAAATTGATCCAGACTGGGCTTATTATGTCTTGCCATGGAGCTGAAATGAGAGTTTTTGATAGGTTTTGAGGAGAAGGTGAAATAGGTGGACTGGCTGTGAATTCTGGAGGATCTTCCAGGAAATGGTTTTTGCATCTCTATTCCTTAGAATCATGTGCATACAAAACCTCAAACATAGCAAATGATTCCCATGTCGAGACACCCACAGGGGAAAGAGACTGAACAAGTGTCATGCATGACATATATGTCCTATGTTCAAATATTTGCATTAGCATTATTTTGTTCTAGATTTGTCAGCTGGATGAAATGTTACTTTATTCATAGATCTGCAAAAAGAAATTACATGTTTCATGAATCTAAAGAAGATTTTGTGTTTTCTATTGTATGTCTTGTATGTGTGGATTGTTATGTTTTTGGTCCTTAACTTTTGTATGCTCAAAACTAAATTCAGTATGTAATAGCTGACATGACGGACCAGAGTTTCATTTCTAAATAACTATGATAACTACAGCTGACATCTGCATTCAGTATAAACAGTATATCCATCCACAAAGAAAACGTGAAATAATAGAATAGAATAGAATAGAATAGAATAGAATAGAAAAGAAAGTAAAAGTCAACATGATGAACAGTATATTAAATTTTCTTTACCAGCTGAAGCAAAATAAACATGCATATTCATTAGGAGAAAAAAAAGACTTGAGGACAACTGACAGACATTAGCAAACAATATTACTCACATTGAAATTCTTAGCTGATGTTTCCAGAATTCTCCCCCTCAACTTAATTGACTCTACAGACCACACACTGCATAGAGACCTGAAAGATAATTCTCTGAGAAAATTTCGGACCACTTCTATAGTAAGCAGCAGCACAGAACATGTGAAAGCTTCCCAGACTACAGAACATTGGTGTAAATATAAAATGAATATTGCAACACTATTTTATGCTACCAGAGATGAAGTTATATCATAGATATTTAAATGAATAACAATTAGCTTTTTAGAATCAGTTTTAATTAGAATTAGGTTTTTTTAGAATTGTGGTGGAAGTATGACCTTCCTTAAACTGTTGCAATCAGTAGCTGAATTATTACCTTGCTAAACAAAAAAGCTGATTTCCAGCTCCTCCTTGTCCTGAGGTGGAAGGCAACAAGATTAAACCTATCTCAGTCTTAAATTCTGTACCTCTAACCACGAGGGGGGGTGACATAATCTTTGTAAATAAAATTTGGAGAGCTTAGCTGATGACAGAGAGAGTTTAGTGAAAATGAGTATATTCACACCCTACCATCAAGTAAAGAAGAGAATATTCTTTCTTCCCCACCATTAAAAATTCTTCATGAAGCATTTATTGGATGTATCTGATCCATATGGAAGTAGTGCTGTCATCTCATCAGACTTCACCGGGACTCGTGGTTCTGTGCAACCTTGTAGCTGCTCCTTTGTTGGAACATCCAATTTCAGCCCATTTTGTGTCTGATTGGGTGTCACCAGTGGAAGAGAAGAAGAAGAAGAAACTGAGGAACTCCCCCAGCCCGAAAAAGTGGTAAATGATGCTTAAATATAGCTTGTTTTCAGATATGAGTCTCACAAAATACTATCCAAAGGGAAGAGTTTTAATGATGAGGAAGGAGAATATTATTCTATGAATCACCTATGAATCACAAATATGTTGCAATATATTGGTGAATTGGATTAACCAGAGGCCCCAAACATGCTTTGAATAGGAAATTGGACTATGTGACTTTCAAAGACACTTTCTGACCTATATTTTTTCTGTGATATGGGGTTTAAGAAAACCAAGTGGAAAATATTACTCTGAGTGTTTCTGTCTAAGTCTTTTAGTCACCAAAATAGATCCTGGAACTTAGTGGAAGATGGTTGTGTTGGTAGGGCAATAAATTAGCAGTAGAAACGATGCAGACAGCCTTTGTGACATTGCATGTCACCTTGTAAATCTTTATTTCAGTTTTGCTATTTGAGAGATCTCTTCATCTCCTCTTCATAATGGTGATCATCTAGTGTGGTGATGGAAGTACTCAAGAGAGCATTAAATACCAGTCTACCTGTGAAATAAGCAAACTGGGTCCAAGATATGGTGGATCCCCCTACCACTGGATCTCTACAGTTGCTCCCTTTCTTAAGAGGAAAGGCAAAACATGACTTAATGCATTTCCATGAAAACAGTGACAAGACTGGGTTGGTACTAGGGGAATTAGTTTTTTTCATGAGGAAAAGGTAATTAAGACAATTCTTTCCATTGAACATGGCCTCTAAGCTATCTAGTACACAGGGAAATTACTTCTTTTTTTTTCGCAAACTGCTCAGTACATCACCACAATCATTACTAGGCAGCTGAGATGGTTGTTGGGGCAGCGTTAAATAAACTGCCACTCCCACCTGTACTTTATAAATGTGAAGCGCTGTCTGCAAATGACATGATTTTGCAAAATAAGTCACCTCTACCCCACTAGTTCATGTGCTGTCAGAGTAATGGCCATGACTTTCTCAATATTGTCAGCAATAACACTCCACTGACAAAAAGAAAAGAATGAGGGCACATGCAGCCCCAGGTCTGATAATATTTGCCTTTTTGCTCTTCATAACATGACATGTGATGTGTGTGGTTTTGTGTGTTGCCCTTTCTATGAACAAGTGTTTTGGGGGAGTTTACATAACGTTCTGCATGACTGTGTAGGCACCAGTAAAGCCAGCTTCCTTGTTCCTACATGTCAATCAAACCAATCTGGCATTTGAATTAGATTAGCTCTGTCATTGAAATTATACTTTGTTATTGTAAAACCTAAAAAAAAAAAAAAAAAGGAAAAAAAAAAAAGAAAAGTTAACACCAGATCTTAATTCTACCGTAACTTTTCCTGTAGGAAGAGACACGTGGGTAAGAAAGATACTGCAGTGCAAATTTCGTAGTTCTATTATCTTCCTGCTTGACTTCATTTTAATTGTCTGTGGTGTTTTTGTAACTTTCAGCATCTTAAACCCAAAGAAAAGCTAAAAATTTAGACTGGGTTTTGGGGTTTTTTTTCCAAATGGCTAGTACTAAGAAAAGGAATGGCTTTTTCCTAATTGTTTTTGACTCTGGAGAGTATGGTGGGTTGAAATCTAAGCAGTTTAGTGTAGTAGAGCCTGCTTTCAGATTTGAGCATCTCTGGCATTTTTCCCAGGGCTTGTAAGTGATTTTGTCATCATGTCAGAAACTGGTACCATACTTTTGGCATATGTCATTTGGGGAGAGAGCTCTCGAGCAGTGGGAGTCACATACCACCAGAGGGTGCCACTTACTTTCATAAGCAGGATCTCTGAAATAATCTTGTCAGATAAATGCTACATTATTTACTGGGTGGGCATGCTCAGAAGGTTGTGCTGGGCATTGTACAGACCACCAAAAACCTCTGAGTGACACTTATCATAAGCATAAAGTCATGTGAGCCAAAGCATGCCGCACACAGCCCTGCGATCAAGGGCAGTGTGGCAAATGCCTCTGGGCCCAACTGCAGAGACAGGATCAGGTGTACAATTTAAATGACTGCCTGCAAGAGCTATTTGAATGCATATGATGTTCCACAGCCGAGAAACCTGCAGGCAAATGGGTGAGTAATGAGGTGTGAGGACACAGAGATGTGTTAGGAGAGGTCTTCTTGCAGAGCAGGCAGCGAATTCCCAGTGTAGCCTTTTAACCGTGAGATGCGTAGAGAGTTTGGTCATCTTTGCATGTGCTCCCCTCTGCATGGGTGAAATTTAAGAGTGTGATGGCATGGGAGGTTTCCTTGTTACAGAGCAATGAACTTGATAAGGATCTTCCCTTGCCCCTTCCTCTCTGCTACTGCAGCTGCTCCCTTCTGCAAATGCGCCCATTATAAACAGCCTTAGTGCTTCTCTGAGCCTCCAAAGAAGCCATTAGTAGGAAACAGAGAAAGGAAGACAGGTTTGTGGGTAATTGTGCTGAAGAAACAACTTACAATTTAAGAGCATTTCAAAGTGATAGTAATCTCTTAGAGTTCTACAGTTATAGAGTATTAAAGCAGCCTGTGCTCCCACGATATGGATTTTTGTTTGTTTTGTTTACATAGACGTACTCTGGGCTGAAAGAATATGTAATACTCAAGCAGAGTGAAGAATACAGTGGTAGTCCTATTTTGGTTTTTTTCTTTTTTTGAGGGGTGGTGGGGGTTAAGGATGTGGTGGGTTGACCTTGGCTGGCTGCCAAATGCCCACCTAGCTGCTCTCTTGCTCCACCTACTCAACAGGACGAGTAGAAAATAGGATGCAAAAGCTCATGGGTTGACCTAAAGACAGGGAGATTGTTTACCGATTACTGTCACAGGCAAAACAGACTCACCTTGGGGAAGATTAATTTAATTTACCACAATTAAGAATAGAATAGGACAATGAGAAACAAAGACAAAACCTAAAACACCTTCCTCTCACCACTCCTTTCTTCCCAGGCTCAACTTCACTCCTTCGCTCCAGACTCCTCAACCTCCTTCCCCCCCACCACCCCACCCTCCCCTCCTGAGTGGCACAAGGCGATGGGGAATGGGGGTTGTGGTCAGTCCATAACAGCTCCTCTCTGCTGCTCCTTCTTCCTCAAGCTGTTCCCTTGCTCCAGCGTGGGCTCCTTCCCACAGGCTGCAGCTTCCTTCAGGGCATGTCCACCTGCTCCAGTGTGGGGTCCTCCCCAGTGTGGATATCTGCTTCACCATGATCCTCTCTAGGGACTACAGGGGAGTCTCTGGTGCCTGGAGCACCCTCTCTCCCTCCTTCTTTCTCATCTTGGTGTCTGCAGGGTTGTTTCTCATACATTTTTCTCACCCCTCTCTCTCAACTGCTGTGCAGCATAATTTACGCTTTCTTAAATACTTGTTCTCAGAGGTACTCCACTTATGGCTGAGGGGATCAACTATGCCCCAGGGTGGGTCAGTTGGAACCGGCTGTGTCCAGCGCACTGCAGACCCAGACTCTCCTCACAGAGGTCACCCCTAGCAGACACCTGCTGCCTGGCCCCACCAGTGCCTGAGCACCTGCACCAAACACAAGGGATTAGGGAAAAACAACAGCATTTAAATACCAAGGTGAAGGGAGAAATAGAGAAAACAGGAAAGGGGTACCTGTTGAGTTAACTAAGAGGCTGAGGTTTCCTGGTTGAAAGAGGGAGCTGCAGGCTGTACAGCAGGGAACCTGGCTCCTGCAGGACACTGGCCAGGTTGTGTTGTAGCCAGAGCTCTGGAAGAGTTTTCTTATGTAGAAGGACGGCCAACAAAAGAAAACACTTTACAGGCAGAATAATTAATAACCACCTTATTATTTCTTTTTCTCTGCGGGATTATTTTCCCAAAAGAAATAACAGAATCCGTTTAAGAGGAAGATGGGGCAAGAAGAAAGTGGAGGTGAATTAAACTCAGGACTTCTCCAGTCCCTGTGGCATTCCATCCTTGCAGAAATCTACTAGTTAGCTTTACAGTTTCATCATGAGATACTTTTGTGTTTTACGTGTAAGCACATGAATTAATTTATGTGTCCACTCGCATCCCATGCCAAGCCGCTGTCTGACCCAAGGTAATGTTATTGACATCTTCTCCACTTTCCAGCAATTCAGTTTCTTCCCAGACAACAATGAGAAATCAATTAATTGTCTGGTGATTTAGTGTTAGAGAGGTTAAGAGCTACAGGGAACCAAATGTGTCTGTGATAAGTAGGAAATCTCATTCTTGTCTATTGGGACTGTTGGTGAGTAGCTTTGACCGTAACCAAAACACAGCAGGGAAGGATGCTCACAGTTGCCCGCTGTAGTAAAGCATCTAAGATATCACTATTTTAACTGTGAAATTTGTCCTATTTTGAATGTGGTAGGACTTCTTACAGGCTTAAAGTTAAGCCACAGTCCTCTGCTGAATCTGGGTCAAAATGGTGATAGGAAGGAGCTTGCATAACTAATGTGTTTGTACCACATTCCTCTGCTGCCTCTAGCTTCAGAAAAGGTGTCAGGTGTTTCCACGCAGCTGCCTCTGCTCAGAGCTGACCAAGCAGACAGAGGAAATACATTAGAAAAGAATTGTCTGTATGTGGGGAAATGTTAACTCTTATGTCTCTTTAAAGCATTGTAAGTGCCCATTAGTGAGGAAGTCAAGGAGTCAGTTGTTCTCGGGAGGGATATATCAGCATTCACTGCAGTGTTTGTGTTGCAGACCCTGACCTTGTGTAATGTGACCCATCCCTTAATTGCTTACGAACCCTTATCAGATCTGGAGCTCATGTGATCGGGAATGTCATCAAGAATCATACAGGGGACCAGATCTGCAAAGGCAGTGAGACATCTCCCTGTCCTGGATCTTTGTGGTTAGTAGATACAGGATTCCCTCCAGAAAATCTGCATATTTGGCAACCAAAATGGTGACTATTTTTTATCAGTTTCAGGCTGCTTCTACTGCACTTGGAAATGACTCATTTTCTACTTTTCTTTATTGTCTTTGGTATGATGTAATTTTGTTTAGACTGCTAGGAATGTGGCAGAATGCATCCGAGAGATTTTGGCAGGAAATTGCCTGTCTGGGTTTGCATGGCATTCCCGAGGCACTGACTGCAGGTTCATGCACATCACACAAAGCTGTGTCTTTGTTTTCAGAGACTTGGAGACAAGGTGGTCATCTGAGGGACCTAAGGGAAACTCCACAAATGATCCTTGATGTCAGTGGAGCATATAGGAGTTCATGAAGATCTTTTGGGGGATGGAAAGTGATTTAAGTAGATCACCTATGATTTCTGACTTGACAAGAGTGTTTGAAATGTACGGAGGAGTTGCAGATTGATTTCAAGCAATTGTCAGTTCGGTTGTGTGTGGGATTACACAAGGAAAAGCATGCCATCCTCCAGTGTTAAGGAAATTCCTTTGGTATTCATGGAAAATGTGGATATTGGTTAATGGTAGTATCTGACCATAATTTGTTATCTCGTTTATTTTTTCTGATGTATTTTTGCTATAAATAGTACAACTTAGTAGGAAGATGGCCATCAGGAGAGATGATACTTGAACTTTTCCTTCTTTATACATAATTACATTATATTCATTCCTTAGAGACTGGGTCAGGTAGAACCACTTGAAAGGGAGATTTTTCCTTACCTTCAGTGACTACTGATCCTGGTCAAATACAGCAGATGATAGAAGAAACTGCAAGGGGTGTTGGGAAGAGCTAGAGGAAAGGCTGTCAGCAGTTCAAACAGTAAGACTGCAAGGCTGCTGAAAGGAGCAGGGGGAGGCCAGTTTTAGTGGAGAAGGAAGGGCTTCTCTAAGCTTCTTTTCTAAGCTGTGCCATTTGCTGCAGCTCAGAAAGTTAGTGAGTGACTCAAACCAAAGCTGGAAGCAAGACTCACTTGCAAGACATATGAGGCAATGGGTGAGTTGGGTATGAACCCTTTTATCCACATTATGTTTGCCTAAGTCACTTTGAATTTACTTTGTTGAAGTTTGCTATCTTGGCTTATAGTCTAATAAAATTGTGCTTTCAGAATTAAAAGTCTTGGTCCTTATGGGGAGCTCTCCATAGAAGAAGTTCAGAAGAAGGTCTGAACACCTGAACATCTCAGAGCTCTCACCAGCTCAGGAATCCATCACAGGCTCTTAGGACAACTGCTGTTTGTAATATTTCTCTCTGTGTATCTGAACTCTGCCTATATTTTGTCTATGTGGCTTTCATTCCCACTTCCTTCTTTTCATTAAAGTAGCCATAAAATTTTTCATGTTAATGTTACAGAACAACTGTCAATTACATTGTCAGCATACATCCAGTTGATACTAGGGGCTACAGTGAGATGTTTGCATCTATTTTTTTTTTAATGTTCATGAGTACTTGAAACTTAATAACTGAAATTTATGGCAAGTTGCAAAAAAATAGTCTAGTGGAATCTTATTTGTGTGTCTGAATTATCTGTTGGCTTGTTTGAAAACTCAAGAAGACAATATTCTGTATACAGTTACATTTACTTCTTTGTACTTAAGATCTTCCTTTAACAAAAAAAGTCTGCATTAAATGAAAAGTTTGAAAAGCTACAGTAATCCTGCTGTGCAAACCAAGCATAATTTTCAAAGAATCTGAATGACAAGAAATTTCAACTCCATTTTCAAATCCATATGATCTCAGCCACAAGTGACAAGTGGATAGTTACTATCATATTTTATTTATATCCCTCTCTAGGTACTTAGGTAGTTCTGAAAAAAACATATTCATTTTAATTTACAGAATTATGTCTATCTGAAGGTACTTAATCAAAAGTTTGCATGGAGAAAAAATAAGTATAAAGGTTAAATGTTATTGTTTGACAAATATTTTTATCTTTTATTTCAAAATAAAGCAATAAAATAAAATCATAAAAATTAAAGTTACATCTAGACATTAGTTAGAAAGGTTGCAGAATTGATATTCATTTTATGTAAAAGTAACTTTAATTATCCAGAGGCCTTGATTTCAAGAAAGGATAATTTAAAGTGTCAATTCAAAGTGTGCTGCATTTTAGGCCAAATGCAAAAAATGTAGCACAAAATGTAAATATGTTTATGTAATGTGCTCATAAATGATTCAGTGTTTAGACACCAATCTAATTTTGTTTAAACTGTACCACTTTATTGTAGGCTACAAGATTTTGAAGTTTGAATTAAATTAATGGGCAATATAGATTTAGCTTGTGGGTGGTTTTCGTTTGCTTGTTTTAGCTCTCTATTATTTTTCATTGTGGGGAAAAAAACTTAGCTTTTGGGGGAGGAAAAAATAAAAAGGAATAGAGAAAGATCTTCCTGAGTAAATAGCTGTTCCTGAATTTCCATTTGACAGTCTATAGCTATGATGGTAAGTCCCCACTTAGAGCAGATGTTCTAGCTTTCTCTTTGGTGTCTCTCCTATATTTAGCATTTTTGGGGCGGGGGGGGGGCAAGGAGCAGCCTTTAGTAAATTAAACTATGCTCCTCAAAGTACTTTCCAAATAGAAATTATAATAATAAAAAAATATGGTGTATGAACTAGTTTAACTGATCCAGTGGCTCTGTGTAGGTGAGTATGATCTGCTGTTTGATTTTCTGTATACCAGCCTCAGGGCCACCCAAGATTTTGAAGGACACGTTTTGCAAATTTCATCTATTGTACAGATATGGAGTGCCAGATTCTCCCAGAGAGAAAATAGCTCCAAAACAAAAGAAGCCAAATGGCAGGAAGCTTGTATTTTCTTGTATAAAAGAAAATCTCCCCTTTTGGAAAGAGGAGATTTCTCATTCCTTAATACAAAAAATATGTTTCAATGAAAAGATGTGCAAAGTTTTCCCATCCNGGAGGTTTTTTGTTGTTGTTGGGTTTGGGGTCTTTTTTGGCTGTAGAATAAAAGCCTCTAAGTTATTAAGCTGGACTAAGATGTGAGCAAAAAGTGACCAACACATGATCAAAAGAAAAACACCAGTGAGATGCAGTGTAAGTTACTAGATGTTGCTGACTTTTTTTTACACTGAGGGGAAAAAAAAAGGAAACAAAAAATAAACTGATATAATGTTTGAGCCAGGACGAACAGCCAGAGGGATGGCCAACAAAAAGATCATAACACATGGTAGAGCAGGGAATGATATAATCTTGTGCGTGTGTGAACCACCCTGAATGCTGAATGGCCATCTGTGTTAAAAGCTCCTGTGCAGAGCTTTCTTTTGACCTATTCTCTTCAGCATGGTAGTAAAATTCCTGAAAACTCTACAGCCTTCAAGGAGAAGCCAGTTATAGTAAGTTCCTAAAACTGGACTCTCAGAGTACAGACAGTAAGTTTTGAGGTGGGTAAAAACTTGGTAGTGGGAAGGAGCTCCGGGTATCTACTTTTCCAGTCATGTACAACAGGAGAGTGAAGGTCAGGGTTATTGGAGGATGGTTCTTTTAGCTACTCATATTTAAGTTTTTTGGCTTGATGTGGTGTTTTCTCTTTATCCCTCTACACAGTTTCTGTTCAATTTAACTTACTTGTCATTGGGAACGAAGAACTGCTAATTTGTGAGCATCCAGACTAAGAGGTACAGGTGTGTTTCAATGCTGAATCACAACAAATTATTTTATGAATGCGTTTTCCAGCTATTAATGAAAGCTAAGAGAGGTGAGCTGTAACGTCCTTCATGCCTTAAAGAGTGTACTGACATAAATATCTGGAGACAATAAACTTGTTCTGAAAGAATGCATGGTGTGGAGAGGAGGAACCGTGCTTGATGGTCTTGTTTTGAGCTAAGGAATAACATTGGCATGAGAACAAATGGATATAATAGGCCGCAGGAACCACTGGACCAATGAGGTGGTAGACCAGTGTTGTGGTTTAACCCCAGCTGTCAACTAAGCACCTCACAGCTGCTTGCTTACTCCCCCCTGGTGGGGTGGGGGAGAGAATCAGAAGAGTAAAAGTGAGAACACTCAGGGCTTGAGATAAAGACAGTTTAACAGGTAAAGCAAAAGCTGTGGGCACAAGCAAAGCAAAACAAGGAATTCATTCACTGCTCTCCATCAGCAGGCAGGTGTTCAGCCATCTCCAGGAAAGCAGGGCTCCATCACGCATAACAGTTACTTGGGAAGACAAATGCCATCACTCCAAATGTCCCCCCCTTCCTTCTTCTTCCCCCAGCTTTATATGCTGAGCATGACATGATAAGGTGTGGAATATCCCTTTGGTCAATTGGGGTCAGCTGTCTCAGCTGTGTCCCCTCCCAGCTTCTTGTGCACCTGGCAGAGCATGGGAAGGTGAAAAAGTCCTTGACTAGTGTAAGCACTGCTCAGCAGTAACTAAAATATCAGTGTGTTATCAACATTATTCTCATCCTAAATCCAAAACACAGCACTATACCAGCTACTAG
>WAAD01037760.1:453-25136 GCA_013389945.1 Fregata magnificens
ATGAGCCAGCAGTGTGCCCAGGTGGCCAAGAAGGCCAACAGCATCTTCGCTTGTGTCAGAACTAGTGTGGCCAGCAGGACTAGGGAAGTGATTGTCCCCCTGTACTTGGCACTGGTGAGGCCGCACCTCGAATGCTGTGTTCAGTTTTGGGCCCCTCACTACAAGAAGGACATTGAGGTGCTGGAGCGTGTCCAAAGAAGGGCAACAAAGCTGGTGTAGGGTCTAGAGCAGAAGTCTTATGAGGAGCAGCTGAGGGAACTGGGGCTGTTTCGCCTGGAGAAGAGGAGGCTGAGGGGAGACCTTATCGCTCTCTACAACTACCTGAAAGGAGGTTGTAGCGAGGTGGGTGTTGGTCTCTTCTCCCAAGTAACAAGCGATAAGACAAGAGGAAATGGCCTCAAGTTGCAGTACAGGAGATTTAGATTGGATATTAGGAAAAATTTCTTCACCAAAAGGATTGTCAAGCATTGGAAGAGGCTGCCCAGGGAAGTGGTTGAGTCACCATCCCTGGAGGTATTTAACATGTGTAGATGTGGTGCTTAGGGATATGGTTTAGTGGTGGATTTGGCAGTGTTAGGTTAACGGTTGGACTCAATGATCTTGAATGTCTTTTCCAACTTAAATGATTCTATGATTCTATGATTATTGCATTCACTGACATTGCCCTCATGCAGTTGTAAAATAAATGCCTACATCTAGTAGAGGCAAAGCAGACAGTGTCATTAGAGCAATTACCTCAGGCTGCCCCAGCACTTCGAACTGATTTACTTAAACATCAATGCCACCATTTTTTTTTTTAATAGACCTTACACAGGATATTTCCTTCCAGGAAGATACTCTAAGATGGAACAAGTTATTGCGGTCTACACAATAAATGGCAAACAAAAGAAAATCACAATACCTTATGTTTTTTGAGAAAATAAACCTGATCCTCTTTTTCTAAACTGTTGGTATTTTTCAATTTCTCAGTTGCTTTTTCATTTATATACTATATAATGACAACCCCCAAACAAAGCTCTAAATTTCTTTTTGCTTGAAGAAGCATATGAGGCCATACACAGCTATTGCAGGGTTTCTGTGTCTCCATCCTGCACCAGCCTGGGTAGAAGCATGTTAGAGTCACTTCAACAACCACCATTCAGAAGATGATGATTCCTGTGGTCAGAAAGGAGAGTCAGGATACTACTAGGAGGCAACTACACCTCCAGCCCAGCCATGCTCAACATTTTGTCAATTTAATCATCTCCATAGATTTTGCAATCTTACTGATCCATCGTCTCAGAGATTATTTTGTTGAAACTACTGAATCTGCTTTGTCAGGAATAGAAAAACTAGAGAAAGAGTTCATTTGCTAGTATTTGGGCTTGTATTAAATTTGCTAGAATATTAATTTGTATAAAACCCCCAATATTTTACAGTACCAACAGAGCCAGATAATTTCAGGAAGCATTCATTTAGTGTGAAATGATTCAACATGGCAAAAATCTGTGTGATGCAAATTTCCTGTTCTTGATTCTCCTTTATAAATTGTCTGCATAAGAACCATGTGTTTGAAAATCCAGGGGTTAACACTTCCCCCTAAGTGTCTGCAAGATGTTTCTAAAATGCTACCCCCATACAGGATGCTCCCTTATGGAAAGTTTCAAAATGGGTGTCGTGGTTTAACCCCAGCCGGCAACTAAGCACCACACAGCCACTCACTCACTTCCCACCGGTGGGATGGGGGCGAGAATCAGAAGAGTAAAAATGAGAAAACTCATGGGTTGAGATAAAGACAGTTTCATAGGAAAGGCAAAAGCCATGCACACAAGCAAAGCAAAATAAGGAATTAATTCACTACTTCCCATCGGCAGGCAGGTATTCAGCCATCTCCAGGAAAGCAGGGCTCCATCACGCGTAACGGTTATTTGGGAAGACAAAACGCCATCACTCCGAACGTCCCCCCCCTTCCTTCTTCTTCCCCCAGCTGTATATACTGAGCATGACGCCATATGGTATGGAATATCCCTTTGGTCAATTGGGGTCAGCTGTCCCGGCTGTGTCCCCTCCCAGCTTCTTGAGCACCTGGCAGAGCATGGGAAGCTGAAAAAATCCTTGACTAGTGTAAGCACTGCTTAGCAACAACTAAAACATCTCTCTGTTATCAACACTGGTTTTAGCACAAATCCACAACATAGCCCCATACTAGCTACTATGAAGAAAATTAACTCTATCCCAGCCAAAACCAGCACAACGGGGTATAACCCTAAGGAGGGCGTATATGGTGAACACTGTCCCAGTAGTGCATATTGAACAGCCGAGTTGGCAGACATTGGTGAATTATCTTTAAAATGGAAAATAACTTTCCAGTTTATGGGTTTGATCCAGAAGTCTTGAAGGCTTCCTCACATTTCTACAAGCTTGGGATCGAACTGAAAAATTATATCCTAAAAGAATGAAACTGCTTTTAAAATACAGCCAAAAGATGTATTTCCACACTCTGATTTCTACTTCTATTATTTCTATTCTGATGCTTTATATTTATTCATATTGCCAATAAAATAAAGAAGTATTCTGAATTTCAGAAGGTCCTACCTGCTGGAGACCTGAACAAGCTTTCCTCTTGTGGGAAAAATTGTCAATTCTGTCTAGATTTGATCCTACCTGGCTTTTCTATGTGCACAAACCAGAAGTCTGTGTTGTTCATATTTTCACACCTCAGAAATAAAGAAATACAGTCATCAATCTACCTGATACTTAAGTTTCTGTACGCCTATATTCCCACATGGGCTGCCTCGGCTCCTGCTTTTCTCAGAAAATGGCAAGGAACAACAATAGCCACTTTCTTGGAAGTTTTGTGTGCTCTACTCTTCCCTCCCTACAGAGCTGATAACCCCTGCTATGACTTCTGAAGGGCTCACTCAGAAGTCCAAGGACAGTTGATGGTAAATCCCAGAGCAGCTCATCAAATGCAGGGGGTGCCTGGACCGGGGAATGGCAATGTGCTTTCTAAAGGCCCAGCCACAACAGACAAACCTGCCTTAGAGCACAATCATATAAAAGGTTAGTTCTCAGGTCACATCTCTTACTCCCACACCCTATTTCCCTGTGTGAAGGGCAGAACACATCTCATCCAAGTTGCCCAAGTGCTGCACAGCTGGTCCATCCCATTCAAGCAGGCTCATCCAGCAGGCAATGGGGAGACAATGGTTTTTCCCAACAACAATTTACCCCTCAGTCCTCTGATTCCGCAGTGCACTACAAACTCTTTATTTCTCCCATGTTTTCCTCTGGCAAGTGCTTTCCTAAGCCAGGGCAGAAGTGTCAGGGAAACCCTGGGGCTGGTCGGCCATGGGCAGGAAATCCACCCGTCACCCAGCACAAGGTTATGGGACCTCAGTGTCCGTTAGGAGAAATAAAACAATTTTCTGAACAATCTGTTTTGAAGGGCACATTTGCCTAATGAATAATTCACTTTTCTGACATGCTTGTTTGCTTACTGTCATACAGCAATCACGGTTTTAGTGCTCTGCTTTAGTCACGGGCTTTACAGGCATTCTTCCTGCCACTTAAGCTGTTCATACTGCTTTTGTTACCTGCTGTTTTATGAAGGTCAGAGGTTGAAAAGACACTGATATCACATAATGTCCGCACCCAACATCAGCAGATTAGGGCTGCCAAGAGAGAACCAGCCGGATGTGGAGGCCATGGTCACTGTATGGACATACTTATGAAGTTACCTACAGAGAAATGAAAGATTTTCCTCTGAGAAGAGTGTGTTCCAATGCAAGAAGATGCCATCACTGAATAATCAATCCAGGCCTTTTTGGTTTCCCAGGGAGTATCTGGGTTTGTAAAATTCTACTCACATGAAAAATATAATCCTTGCTCTTGAGAAGGTAACAAGGATAAATAGCCAGGTGCCCTCTGACATTTCTCTTCCTCCAGCTTCAGAGGGCATCACCTTGCCTTGAACATCAATTCTCCTGGGACATTTGAAGGAAGACAATGTCCTACACTGATTACCCAAAGCAGAACAAACTGTTGTTGTACTCTGAATGAACTTTGAGTGGCTTAGGGATTTTTTTCTGTTGCTGATGATTGGTCCTTCTAATGCTGTGCTGCAGGCCCAGTCTAAATTCTTTCCAGCATGCTTTTCCTTGACTGATCTTCCCTTTAGCTCCTTTAGTCCTTTTCAACTTCATACTTTTAAAAGATAAAAGATTTCCGTGTTGATCACTCAGATGGGGCACTGTATTGCAATGTTCTAGCAGTATTGTCTTTTGTTCCACAGTAAATCATGCAGCTCTGGGATATGGGAAACCACGGACACGATTTCTGATAACACGCAGTGGTATTCCTTTCTTGTTGACCTTAATTTCCCTTTCCTTCTAGCAGAGCTGTGTGCAAACGTTTCTGATCCAAAGGACACATTTTGAACTCCTGTTGCTGTCATCACTACAAGGGAGCCAGAAACCAATCAAGAGAAAGTACTGTGGACACAACCATCAGCAGCTGCCTTCATTTCACCTATGCTTTTTGCAGTGCAGTGCAGAACATTACATCGTGCTCTTGCCAGGTATTCAGAGACTGAAATAATGGTAGAAAGGGATTCACATCAAGAAAAAGCCTGTATGAAAAAGGCAAGCGATGCATAGCTGACAAATGAATCGTATTTCCTGACTGCAGTCGCCTGACTCTCAGGGCTACAGAAAATGATTTTCTGACATACAGCCAGGTCTGTGTCCATCTTCTCCAGTAACTCCTGTTTCACCATGGATGTCAGCACTTCTCTGTCTCCAGGGAAGACAGTATTTGCCTTGGGTTTCAGAGATTTCATATGCTAACCTGATGTAATTATTTCCTCTCTGAATTTTGGCACACATGTGAATGTTAATGAGATGCAAATATACACTTAAAAGATAATTTGATTCTAATCACCATAAGAGACCTCCTGCATCAGAACTTAGGGGAGATTTTCTGTATATAAAGAGCATAAGAATGATTTCACGGTTGAGGATCTAGAGAAAGACTAAGAAACAGGTTTAGGCTCCAGCTTTGCTGCAGACTTCCCATCGGACCCGGGCTGAGGCATTCATTCTCTTTCACTGCTTGTTGTTTGGAAATGTGCAGAATTAACACTTTTTTTCTTTCTTTCTCACTCTCCTGTTTTGTCCTGACTTCTCAGATTAGAAAAACCTCGACTTTATAATTCTCCTATTGTGCATTTGTAAAGCTTGCACATGACTGGACTCTGAGGTGCAGCTCTATTACTCGTAATTACTTTGTCACTCTTACGCTTCACTTGACAAGGAAGTCAGTGCTGCAGAACGCCCAGTTATACACTGGTTTAATTTGGTTTATTTATAGCTGTTCAACAGGCCTGGAATAGTGGGAGTCAGCAGCAGCACGTAAGTAAGGAAAAAAGAGACCTTTTTCTGAGGATGTCAGCCCATCTTGTCTGCTGCAAGAAAAAGATCTTAGCTTCAAAGGGAAGTCATGCTTGACCAACTTGACAAACTTCTATGACGAAATGAGTGGCTTGCTACAACGGGGTGTGGAGCAGTGGATATTGCCTACCTAGACTTCAGTAAGGTTTTTGACACTGTCGAAAGTAAGTATGGGCTCGATGAGCAGGCAGTGAGGTAGATTGAAAACTGGCTGAATGGCCAGGCCTAGAGGGTGGTGATCAGTGGGACAAAGTCTAGTTAGAGGCCAGTAACTAGTCGTGTAGCCCAGGGGTCAATAGCAGGGCCTGTCCTTAATGATTTGGATGATGGGGCAGAGTGTACCCTCAGCAAGTTTGCAGATGACACCAATCTGGGAGCAGTGGCTGATACACCAGATGATTTTGCTGCCATCCAGAGGGACCTTGACAGGCTGGAGAAATGGGCCAATGGAAACCTCATGAAGTTCAACAAGGAGAAGTGCAAAGTCCTGCACCTGGGAAGGAACAACCCCAGGCACCAGGACATGCTGGGGGCCAGCCAGCTGGAAAGCAGCTTGGCAGAAAAGGACCTGGGGAGTCCTGGTGGACACCAAGCTGAACATGAGCCAGCAATGTGTCCTTGCAGCAAAGAAGGCTAGTGGTATCCTAGGCTGCATTAGGCAGAGCCCTGCCAGCAGGTCAAGGGAGGTGATCCTTCCCCTCTGCTCACCACTGGTGAGGCCACACCTGGAGTGCTGTGTCCAGTGCTGGCCTCCTCAGTACAAGAGAGACATGGAGCTACTAGAGAGAGTCCAACAAAGGGCCATGAAGATGATGAAGGGACTGGAGCATCTCTTCTATGAGGAAAGGCTGAGAGAGCTGGGACTGTTCATCCTGGAGAAGAGAAGGCTCAGGGGGATTTTATCAACATATATAAATACCTGAAGGGAAGGTGCAAAGGGGATGGAGCCAGAGTCTTCCCAGTGGTGCACAGGGACAGGATAAGAGGCAATGGGCACAAACTGAAACGCAAGAGGTTCCCTCTGAACATCAGGAAACACTTTTTTACTGTGAGGGTGACCGAGCACTGGCTCAGAGAGGTTATGGGCTCTCCATCACTGGAGATATTCAAAAGCCATCTGGGCATGATTTTGGGCAACCGGATGTAGGTGGCCCTGCTTGAGGAGGGGGTTGAACGAGGTGACTTCTGGACGTCCCTTCCAACCTCAACCCTTCTGTGACTCTGTGGAAGACTATGAGACAGAGCAAACTCTGGCAATGTTTACATCACCTATCAGCAAAGATCCCGTAACAACAAAGCCAGACAATTGTAGGTGGAGCTTTCCCTCAAAAACTAAAAATGTGGTCACATGCTAAGAAAGGGTCTGTGCAGGAATGGTGGCATGCTCTTATTCATGAGCCTGCAGTTCTGGAAATGGAAGAAACTGTTACACTCTCTAACTGCAGTGTTGTTCCCCATAAGACGTTCTGTCACGGTGTACCTCTTCCAAATTTACATATCCCGGTTCATATACTTTCTAAAACATTTCTTACAAAACTATTTTACAACCCATGTCATGAAGATTTTTTGCCACTTTTTGTTGAAATCAATGCATTTCAAACCTCTGAAACCAATAATGTCCTGTTGCTGAGGTTCCAATGATACACAGAGCCATGGGGAGACAGCTGGTCCCCAGGGCATCGGTGACATATAGCTTTATAGTAATGTTCAGTTAAAATTTGATATTAGGGAGCAGGGTGATGAGATGAGTAGTTCAGCTTCCTGCTCCAGAAAGCTGAGGAATCAGGGCTGTTGTGCAGTGTGGAGGGGAGGCATGACAGTCTGGTTTGGGGTGGCAGAAGGCAGTGGAAATCATGGCAATTCCTTCGTGCTTCCAACCAGGACTTCCAAGTGATTTAAAAGGCCACCCAGAGAGATTGTGTCCCCAATTTTATTATCAAACAATTTTGCCTGGCTGCTGGCAACTTAAGTGAGCGCTTTCCACTGATATTCTCACTACCCCCTGCCAGCAGTTAGTGCCCTTTCCCAGTCCTGTGAATTAAACCAGGTAAGAAATTAACTAAATTAGTCATATAAGGCAGAGTATATTCAACAAGTCAGCTCTCGGATCTGGAGTAACAGGGGTGGCTGGGCAGACTGGCCCCCACATTGGTGACAGTGTTGTAACCACGATTTCTGAGTGATGATATGGCACTGTAATGTCTCACCACATACTTCCCCTTCAGGTACAATACTTTTTGACTGTCTTGAACACTAGAAGTATTTTGTGATATATGTAACTAGAAGACTGGATGGAGTGTTGAAGACAGTCAAAATTGTCACTAGTATTTTCAGACTTTTCCTCCTACATTTTGGTGTGAAACAAAGTTTATAGCTTAAGAAAATTGTAATTAAATAAGCACTAGAAATAATTTTAGAACAGAATTGGAGTTGAACTTTTTATATTTACATTTTTAATAACACATCTTGAATTCACTATTTAAAATTTTGTTATTTTTTAGCATAATAACCAAGTTTAGTTTTCACTTGAGCTCAGAGATGGAGGTGGATACTGATTGCACATCCCCTTTTCAGGGGATGAATCCTCATGCCCTGAAAAGACACTTGTTCTAACCAAAACCAGCTGGAAATACTTGCACTTATTTTAACTTCATTTTTCCCTGGTTATCTAAAAAGATCACACTGTACTTGCTTAAACAAAACATTTAAAAATGCAGTTGTCATCCATTCTATTCCTCCTGTAGTTGAACGCTTTGTTGTTTTATAATAAATGGTGACATTAGTTCATATCATGTGATTAAAAAGGATTCATCACACATTAGAGCCCATAATCGCAGCCTATAGTCTCATTTTAACATTTCTCACTGGCATATCCTACTTGACCCTGCTTACTGCAGCACTTCTATTATGCTGTCTAAAAGGACAAGAGGACTGAACAGAAACAAAAATGCAGGGGTGAACATTGCTTTCACACTCACAGCTATGTGTTCAGTGCTGTTATAGCTCTAGATGAATAGAAGAAATCTGGAGTCTGGCCAACAGCGCTCGATAGGAATCTCCATCTTCCAAAAAAAATGTCCTGATGTGTTTAAAATAAACTGAACAACTAAACCAGTGAGCAAGAACCTTCTTTCACAGAAGTGTAGGACACCACTCAAGACAAACTGATTTAATATGGTATCAGCTTCATACTTTATGCACTATCACTGTTTAGTGATGTTTGTTTTCTTTCTTGGCACACTGGTAATATATGATGAGGATAAATGTCAAAAGGTTGAAGGCTACTGATTAGATCTTTCTGTCTAGGTTTGTAATAGGTAATGCAGCATTAATGTATTGCTGAGGAAAGAAATCAAGCTATGATAGAGCAAAAGCGCACCTTCATGGTTCAACTTTGTTACACACTGTTTGCTAATAATATCATGAAAATAGCTTTCATGTCTCTATGGAGTGACACAAACAGCCAAAACAGATCTTTCTTCTTTTAGCCCTTTCTTTTTTCCTCTCTTTCTTTTAAGAGAGCTGCATATCAAACCAACGTGCAAATAAAAGGTAGCGAGGTGCTGTCTGACGCTGAGCAAAACAAGTTTTGCTAGAGCTGAGCCACTGGCAGGTTTGTGCCACAGGCTCTTGGGGCCGGTGGAGGGGCTGGGAGGCTGCTGCTGGTCTTGAGATTTTGGGGAACGGGAGGAGGGCAGACAGCCCTGCTGTGGGCAAGGGAAGGAGGGCTTCGCA
The DNA here is from genome assembly GCA_013389945.1 of Fregata magnificens. Lineage (NCBI taxonomy): Eukaryota > Metazoa > Chordata > Aves > Suliformes > Fregatidae > Fregata > Fregata magnificens. Next base: position 9,618 of record WAAD01037760.1, read on the forward strand.
TCCAGGCTGCAGGGCTCCAGCACCCCGCATGCTGGTGCCACAGCCTGTTTCTCTTGTGTTTTGCCCCAAGACCTTCCAGGTGGAAATACAGTGAGGAAGCCCAAGCTCAAAAGAAAGTCCAGCTTGAGGTTTACCCTGGACATTCGTGTTTGTCTGCTACTTACACTTAGTTATCATTATTCATCATTACTCATTTAACTCCTAACGAATCTTAATGTTTGCACCCATCAGTTTTCTTTACTGTTGTCCTCTTTTACTCACTAAAAAAAGCCTACCTAGAAGCCTACATTGCCTTTTTTACATTGCCATAGTTTTTGCTTGTTTTTCTCCTTGTGGCCTGTCTGATGGGGTCACCTGCTAACAAAATTGAAGGAGCAGACTGTGAGTACGAGCACCGGACGCCTGATGTCCACACTGTCTCGTTATGGGCTCTGCCACCCACCTCTCCATGGCAAACCTGCTCAAGACAGGGCTGGCTCAGAGCACTGCAGGTGCTGTCTTCCTGGTGCCTCAGGACTGGGGATTTGGTCTGGACTTTCTTTTATTTAGCAGTTTTAGGATAGCCTTAGAGAGTAGCAGGTTCGAATGAAAGCTGTTGGGCGGGTGCACGGTGTGGTTGGGGTGAGGCAGAAAACGTCCCTCTGTCCTCGTAACCCTGCTCCTGAGTCCCAAGCGCTGCCAACTGCACGTTTCCAAGCCACTCCTCTGGCCAAGCCAATTTAACTCATCTTCTGAACCGAACCTTCTCCAGCTTTGCTGAAATCCAGTTGTGCAATGATGGCCGGTGTCCACCCAACGGCAATTCCCCTTCCTGAGGAAAAAAACCCCAATCGATCTGAATCACACCACCTCAGTTTTTCCATTTTAAAACCCTACTCCACAGTGCTTATCGCTCCTCTCTCAATTGCTCACATTTTTTTCTGGGACGAAGAGACAATCTGTTCCAGTGGCCTCTTTTTTGCTTGGCAAAATTAAGCTAGACTCAGCTTTCACCAAATCTCTCATTGCCCTCAAAAAATGATGTGTACAAACTCCTGTGTACAGAAAAAACACGAGACATACCACAGTCCAAAGTATTTTGTGTCGCCACTTGGGGACAGATCAGATTTTCAAAATTAAACAAAATCTTCCCTGCTCGTTTTGCAGAGGCTGGTTATCCTGGCTGGGCCTTTTTTCACATTGTTTAACATATTTTTTCATTACACTTCTGAAGTCCAGGTTTCAGGGCTGCCTTACAGTGGATCTCTTTTATTCTTCCATTGTGGCTGATGATATCCTGCCCTTTCTACAGCTTTCATAGTCCTGTTGCGACTCGGCTCTCCTCCTACCTGGGTCCAGTCCCATGGGCATCAGTCAGCTGCTGTCCCCTTTTGCTTGCACTTACGCCGCAGAGCTCTGACATGTGAATAGGCTCCGGTATTGGAATCTGTGTGACCATTCCTGCGGCTGTCAGAGGCTCCCTCCCCACAGGAAAGGAGCCCTTTCTCATCTCCTGCCCACCAAAACCAGACACTTTTGCTGGCTACCACAGAGATCTTCCATTTCTTCCAGAATTCATTGCCCACTAGTGTTATTTCACCATTGAATCAGCTTACTCAGCAAAAGTAAGAGTTAAATAGTTAAAAAATTATTTCAAGCAGTATCTAAGTACTTATGTGGTGGTAGTTACTGTAGCATCCAACCTTCTCATACCCTGTAGCACCCAGGCAAGGAAGGGAAATTTCATTACTTTTGTTTTCCAGCTGTGGATTTGCCCACAGCCATACAAAAAAGCTGTGGTGCAGCCACATCAGGACACCCAAGTTCATTTGGGCTATGAAAATACCCAGGTGTGATATTGCTATTAACACAGAAATATTCCTCTAGCACCCCTCCATGATAGCTTCTTGATTTTGACAGGCCAGGACATTGTATGTTTAAATCTATTACGTCTAGAAAAATAAGTAGATGAGATAAAAGAAATTGAGACCTTGTGAGTTATTTGGGTCATTTAAGCACATTTGGGATGGGATTCAACTTGTCTGAGTTTAGATTGGAGTAAATCTGGGTTCCCTTAGAGTCCATGGTGAGAGACAGGCACTTCTGCAGTGTGATTCATCTGATTTGCTTCAGATATCTGCACTGGGATTTGCACAACAGAGAGCTGTGCCTCAAAACTGCCTGTTCTCTTACTGAATTTGGAGGGAGCCGACGGGGTGAGCTGTGATGGACATCCCAGCATCATGGAGGGGACTTCCCCACTCGCAGCTCTTAACTGCTGCTCTGTTAACAGAGGTGGCTACTGATGTGTTGGTGAGTTAAAACACTGAGTGATGCTCAACCTCCTCCACTCCAAAAGTCGCCGCAGTGTTGTGTTCTGGTATAAAAAGACACAATTATTTTTCTGTGTATCTTCAAGTCACAAAAAGTATCCGTTATCCAAGCATCTGCCACCTGACCCCACAGGAAGCCTGGAGCAGGTGAGGCTGGACCCATGGGATGGCTGACAGCAGGCAGCAGAACACCAGTTTTTAGAGTCATTTCTTCCTTTCATTCCTTTGGAATGATTTTTCTCTAGATTTGTTTCTTCAGCTTTCGATGCTATGGTCGTCAGTGCCACGAGTGCTGGGTAGACAGCCCCAGTCCTGCCTCCAGCCAGAGACCCTGCTCCCTCCCAGCCTTCCCCACATCCTTTTTCCCCAGTCAGTGGTTTGGGTGGCCCCAGACCACACTGTTCCTTGCTGCTGCTGCCGTGGGTCACCCATCTTCAGTTTGGAGTTAGAGGCTCCATCATAACCTCTTCCTGTAACCCTTTTGCCTGAAAGACCCTATTCCTCCGTTGTGTTGGGTGTCTGTGGGGCTCGAGCAGAGACGATTGAAGGCCACAAACACCACACAGCTCTAAGAGTGATCCCAGCAGCATGCACCTTCTTTTTATTGCGATAAAGCTCCTCTTTCCTGATGAAAAGCATTCCCAGCCAAGACATGCTCTCCAAGAAACATAGAAGGAAACGTGGCTAAGGCTTCCTCTGGCCTGCAGACATGACCTGTTCTGGGACTCAGGACCATGGGCACGGCCAGTTTAGGCCAGTGATTTCTCTTTGCTACAGCACAATCGCTTTGCATGCGAGGGAGGATGTGGTGATGCTGTGTACGGGTCATCCCAACTCACCTCTGAACACTTCCCAAAACTGCCACAAACAAAAACTGCAATCACCATCCAAACATGTCCACAGCATGGTGCTCCCATATACGCTCCCGTGTGCGTGTTGCTCCCGTATACATGGTGCGTGGTCCTCAGCGTGGTGCTCTTGTGTAATTGGTCCATTGTCCTTATCATGGTGCTCCTGCAATGTGGCACATGGTCTTTAGTGTGGTGCTCCTGCATACATGGCACATGGTCCTCAGCGTGGTGCTCCTGTGTCTCTGCATGTGAAGAGAGCTCGGCCCCTGTGCGGCAGGTCATGAAGGAGGTGTCACAAAAAGTGCAGCAACTTTCACACGAGGTGGCAGAGCACTCCTGTTAGGCTGCAACCTTTCCTGTCTTAGAACCAGCCGCCTCTCCCAGGTCACCAGGACTCAGTGCTGCCTCCCAACACCTCTCCTTCCATGCTGAGGGAGTCAGCTGTCAAATCATCACTGCTTGGGCCAGTCCTCCTCCAGGACAGGTACCCACACGCCCCACGGCTGGAGGCGGCTGCAGGTCTCCTGCAGCGCTCTGCTACTTCACTTCATTTCTCTCTGGTCTGTCAAATAGGAAAGAAAAATGTGCAGTGTAAAATTCCGCCCCCCTCGCCCAACTGCTTTTTAATCATGTATTTTTGTTTGAATTTGTCCGGTTAACATTGGCTCTGTCTTGTCCTGCTTTATTGTAGCACATCTGTATGCCTGGAAACCAGCAGCACTGACACAGAAGTTCAGGAAAAGAAGAGACGAAATTAGGTTACTGTTTTCCTCCTCATTCTTAAATAAAATTGATTTTTTGTAAATCTTTTGCTTGTTAACAGTACTACAATAATTAATGTATCTCATTTCACTTTAACATGAAACTCTCTGCGACCTGCATTGTTCACGTTCCTGAGTTCTCACAGAGTTAACAAAAATGTGGTTACATCGAGCTTTCATTGTATGTGGTGCCAGTTATGCGCTGTGGGCTTTGTTAGGCACTGGCTGCACGCGCGCCCACGTGACCGTCTCAGACACCTCACACAATGGCATAAAAAGGGCTCTCGTCTTGTCAGCAACACCAAATTTGGTGAAAAAAGAAAGAAAAAGATTTCAAACAATTGTCTTCTGTTGCAAGAGCGTATATTTTAGTAGATAGCTCTGATGTATCATTTATCTTTTAATGCAATTAATACAATATTCATTTTGGTGCTGACTGCATCATCTTATTTAAGGAACTGATTTTGATCACCTAAATTCCTACTTCAAAATAAATTTATCACCGATTGCCATGGACTTAATTCTGAAATTTTCCCAATCTGCTCTTGATCATGCTTTTTTGCCTCACTGAGAAATGCGTAAGGCTCCACTGTGATCTGCCTTCACTCATATATCACAAGCTATTTTGCCTGGCACTGCCAGTGAGATTCCTGTTTAGCCAGAATATCTTTTACAACACTTAGAAGATCAAACAGCTGAAAATTATGTTGAAAATAAGTACAAATTATGAAGTAGCATTATATATAAGGTACTTGCCTGCTGACACATATTGTTTCTTCTGTGAAGATGACTGTTGAACTTCTGACCTAAGACATATAGAAGTCAAATCTGGCAGAGACTACAGCAATATATAGTAAACGGAGTTAATGTTCCCATTTGCAGAAAAAATCTAACTGATTTAAGTCTTACTGTAACAGAGAAACATAATCACCATAATATGCCCATTGAGCTATGTCCAAAGCTCACGGAAACCAGCATCACTGCTTTCCTTTCCTGCAGCCACCACTGGATCAGGACCTCCCAGCAGCAGGTGATATAGCTGGTATGAGATGAGCTTCTTACAAAGGTGAAAATACATGTAGCGTTTTTGTATTAAAGAAATACTGTTTGATACTGGGGAAAAATATAATTATGCAAAATACTTAGTACTGAAAGAATATTTTCTGTTAAAAGAAAAGCTATTTGTCTCAGATGTGTTACACATGCTCAGAGATCACTAGTGAACACGATCCCAGTAGGAGAAACTGCTCGTACTGCAATTTCCCATTGTGCCTTTCACTGGATTCATGTGTACAGTCACCTCAAGGTTCTCTTGTAACCAGCAAACAAGCAGCAGGAACAGACCTCTATTTCCTCTGGCTTGGAAGTAATTCCTAGCTTGCCAAAGAAGCAAAGGCAATCTGAGGAATTTGCACTGCAGTTCAAGTAAAAGCTCCCTGCTTCTCCCTTGTGAAAGGCGTTCTTTTGCCAGGTTTCCAGTGCCTGTATCACGCATTTGGTAAGCAGCAGAAAGGAGGGACCTGTTTGATATTCCCAGTGTTCACAGGTCTTACTATCAGGGCCAGAGGAGGGTTGTCTCTTGCAACATTCCCACTAGCAGAGGTGAGGATTAGCCCCTACAGACCCACAGTGATGAAGCTGGGAAGTGGATGGGTGATGTAGGGTTTGGCCCCCAGGAGAAGCTGTTGGGTGGTGACCTATGCTTGTAGCAACGTGCTGCGAGTAACATGGCAACTCCCAAAATCACCGACTTGGTGCAGAAAGGTTTGTGGTTTGATGGGTGGGTTTGGCACGTTGGTCTGGGCAGGTTTAGAGGAATTTCATACGCCTAGAAGAACATGAGCAAAGAAACCAGAGCAGCCCTGCTAACTGCCAGGCAGTCGCAAAAGGGGAGACTTTGGCAAAATAGTTTTGGCTAGCAACCGCTTCATAGGCCCCTTTTCTCCAGGAGCTCAGGGCGAAGTCTTGGAGTTGAGAAAACATGCTCAGGTCCCTGCTCTGTGGCAGCGACCTTGGCCTGGAAAAGGTGCTGAGGGTTTCTGTCCTACCTCCTTTCTACTTTGGCCACCCAGGGTTATGCCATGCAGTAAAGTTGGTGGCAAAAATCCCTGACGCACCAGTCAGCAACTGGTCTAGAACTAAAGGGCACATCTACGCGCACCTCAGTACGGGCGGTAGTCACCAGCCAGTCAATTCGCTATCAGGCCATGTGGGTCTGCTGCAAGGATGGACCTTCTCTGGCAGATTGGGCTCCACCCAAAATCTGCCAAAGCTGTAATGTTTTGGCATAGAACAGGCAAAGAGTCTCTAGGCCAGATAGAGAAAGCGTAAAATGAGCACAACTGGGGGTCAAAGCACTAACATAAAGGAGGGGAAACCTATGCTTTCTTCCCCATCGTGGCCACCACTTACATGTTGTAGTCAGTAAAGGTTTCACATACAAATTCCATAAGCCTTAAATCAGTTGTGTAACAATTTAGAAAAGTTTAGGTAATTCTTTGGTTTGTTGGCTATTGGGTTCACACCACTGAAAAGTCACGTAGATGCCTTTTCACAGAGGCTGTTTCTGGCCAACACGGTTCCAGGGAGCGATGTACGCATACAGGCATAAACTACCATGGAAACCACTCTAAAATGAGTTTCCTCACCTGATGAAGGATGCACTTGTACTTCTCTCTGAGCTTCATGCATCAAACATCAAGTAGCTGATGTAGAAGTGTCATCTTCAAAATCTTTTCAAAGAAAAAGCAGCCCTAGCCCTTAACAGATTCCTAGCACTCTCCTTGGTACCTGCATTTTCTGTAAGACACAGTTTGGGAAGTTGAAAGCTAATCTCTCCCATAAATTGAGAATCATACAAAAAGAAGTTGTAGCAGGGCTTCCAGACCTGCATTCAAACAAGGCAGCTTATGTTAAATTCCCTATCCCTCACGTGTACTCCTAGGGTCTGCTGGGGAACACCAAGGCTGGGGGAGCTGGCAGGCTTCTGTTGGAGATGTGAAGACCAGAACAGGAGTTCTCAGGCATGGCTAGTGCATGTGGCTACCCACTGCAGGACACATTCATAAAAACATTCTGCTTTTATTACTTTGCTCTTTTAACGTTAGGATACAACTCTAATGTGCACCACGATGTGAATGAGAAATCACAGCAGGTTCTGGATGGATATACCTCCAGGCTCTGCTGTCATAAAACATCAAAACCCTGCCAGGGCCAATATGCCTCAGGACTGCAAAGTTAAGACAGATCACTTTCTGCAGCCCATACATATAGGATAGCAACACACCTACCCTATAGTTTGCTGTCTGCAGCTCCCAATCTGCATGATCCATTAACATCTGGGGCATCCTGACGTGAATCTGGACTAGTGCCCAAATGCAATGCTGGGGATTTTGGAAGAAGGTCTCACACTGCTCACCCTCCCAGCCCTGCAGGCTCACGTGATTCCCACCACAAGACCTGCAAGATCTGTGATGAGGCGAGTCTCCTGGAGGTTGCTTCCACCACAGGAACTCTGCAGGCAGTGCACAGCACTCACCCTGCGGCACCAGGGTGGAGCTGCCACTGCTTCGCCCCTTGCGCGTGGGGACCTTTTCCAGCAGGACATGGGAATTACTCCATTAGTGAGAAGGAACTAACACACAGGAGCAGCCAAACACAAGAGCAGGCTGGAGAGGCATTTCCCAGGACAGGCACCTCCATCACTGCCAGCAGCACAGTGCCTCAGCTCCCAGCCTCCGCCACCAGAACAAATGCAGCACCCGTTGGTGCACCTTTGGCCCATGGTGGCAGTGAGGATGCCACTGGCACTGAGAAATCTTTTTCCTCGTGGTAACGACCACCTCAGAAGATGACAGCAGCACGAGACCGCTCTCCCTTGACTCAGGAACCTCCGTCCCTGTGTTGGGAATGGCTGCGCCTTTGGGAAGGCAGAGCACAAAACAACTTGTAGATGGTCTTACTTTTCTGAGGCCCTTTTGCTTCCCTGTTTCCCCTTGCACTGCAGAAATCTGTCCCACGGTGCTGCTGGCAGAGCAGGAGGAGCTGGGATACTTGCTTAAAAATACAGGGGAGAGGTTTCACTTTCTTGCATTTAAAGAAAAAAAAATCTTAATTTTATATATTTTTTACAATATAAATTCTATTATATATTATATATATACTATACTATAAAGAAAAAATATTCTATATTTTAAAAAATTAAAGAAAATATCTACACAGTTTCTGTGATTGCTCTCCTGATGCAAAAATACAGCCACCCTTACCTAGAAGACTTAGCACTGCTCCCCCCTGAAATCACACCCCAGCAGGTTTCTGCAGAGTTACAAAGCACAGTGTGAAGGAGGCATTGCTCTTTTCTTGTTTATTTTGAATTCTTTTGCTTGACAGTTCGTAGTAACATCCCTTGTGATTCACTTCCTCCCTACTGAGCTTAAACAATCCAAATGGTCAGTCTTTCTCCCAGAAAATCCTTTTCACATCTTCGCTAGGCTCTGATCCTTAGAAAGCTCAATAATTGCAGCACAAAGGCTGGTGCCTTGTTAAACTTACTGCAGAGCTACCACGGAATTTTATAGGATTCTCTCTTATTCTGGCAATGTACTGAAACTTCAGTCACCTAAGCTATTGCCTGTGGTTCTGGGGATTTAATTGATCTGAGGAGTTACTTGCTGCTCTGAACCTCCTCCTCCCTTCCTTTGTGGGATTCTCCAGTTGAAGCTGGAGGAGAAATCCCATTATTTCACGATGAGACACCAATGACAGAGACAAGAATGTCCTCCCTCAGCGTGAGCACACTTTTTTTTTTTTTTTAAATGTCAAACCATGTTTGACATCGCCTCTGAGGATGAGGTGGGATTTTATTGTAAGAAATACTTTTTGCCTGAAAGTCAGCAGACATGACTGCTTCAGTGTAATGTGGTGATCTCTGGATGAAGTGTCATACATATATAAACACATAGTGCAACCTATAGATACTTCTTTGAAGTATATCACTTCAAATACATTGGCTATTGGAGCTGTTCAAGATACAAGAACACGTATATGAACAAGCCTGTACATTGCAAGATGCCTGGGCTCCTATCCTCCAACCAACCTGAACTGAATGGACACGCTGGTAGAGAATTCAAATTATCTCCTTTTCAGTTCCCTCAGCTGACATTAAGCACAAAGACTGCTCTTCCTCTTGCTGTTTTTCAAAACATGTCTTTTTTTTATTTATTATTTTTTAAAACTTTCATCTTTAATCCTGATGATGTCACTGATACAGCCAGAACTCATCAGAGGGGGGAAAAAAAAAAACCACCCAACCAAAAAACCCCCAGAGTTGTTACATCCTAATGTGGATGTCATGTCTGGGCTAGAGAAAAAACAAATAGAAAATGTTTTTAGATGTAATGAGGGGAGATTTTTAGGATTATTTTTTTTCCAGAGGTACCGAGGCTAATGATTTTGCAATGATGGGGGCCCCCTTCCTTTGCCTTAGTGACACAGCTTTATCCTGAGCTGAAAAGCTTCCTCTTCAATTCCAAGCAGGGTATTTAAAAAAAAAATATTAATGGAAGACTAGAAATTCAAATACTACACTTATATTACCTTGCATAATACATGCTGAAAGCAAAAATCATCTTCATGACTGGAGGAAGCATACTGCTTACTCAGCAAATATACTAAGAAATAAAGTAATATTTCATATTTTAAACCAGTAAAGCACTTTTAGTGGTTTGGCACAAATGAAGTGTCAGCAGTTTAAATTACACAGATGACAAGGATGTTCCTGTTCATTTCCCAGAAAGGACAAAGAGGTTTCATGTTTTATGAACCAGAATTTTAGTGTAAAAACAAAATAGAGGACTTACAAATATCTAGGCACATTGTACATGACACAACCCACTAATGCTTTGAACACTTCCCTCCCCTGTGACTGTGAACCAGGAACAATTATTTAAATAAATAAATCAATAAATACATTCCCGCCAGTACAAGGAGAGTTACGTTTATTAGCATCTTCTTCCTTTATGGAAGAAGGATCTTCCATAAAGATCTACTCCATCCTTGAGGAGTTCTGAGAGAAACCAAAACAGCCTGCTTGTGTTTGGGAAGAACCATCCACCAAAGCCTTTTTTTTTTTTTTTTTTAAAGTGTACAAATTCAAACTCGGGAAACAGCCATAGTTCGAAGAAGGAGCTGGTTTAACGCTAGGTTTTGTTCTTTCCAGACCTCTCAAGTCCAAACTGCTGGCTCCCCTGCTTGGCACCAGCGGGCTTTGCTTTCCAAAGCTTTCACCTCCTGCACAGCTGGAAGCACCAAGCAACAGAGGGACACGCGTTTTCAGTATCTGCCCTTCTGTCAAACTCTCACCGTTCTGGGTAAAGGCAAGTAAAACCAGTACAATAAAGATTTAAACTTGGGGAACAGTCCTAGGAAGCTTTCAGCACTCACGTCAGGAAGGAAGATAGCTGCTTTACTGCTGCCTTGACATCGCCCCCCGCCCCAAGGCGGGGGGGCAGCCAGAAATGGCCCTCACCAAGTGCCATATGTCACTTCTCCAAGAAACACCACATCGTGGAGAAAGCAAAACTCAGATCATGTTCAAGTCCCGTTCATACTCACATCCTTGGAGTTTGAAAAATAACTTGAATGAGAAATTAAAGCTGAGCTTGATCTTCTCATTTTCTTTCTCTATTTGCTTTTTGTGAACATCTGCAGAAATCGTTCTGCTCAGAAGCGTTTCCAGGACGGCCACCAGCACTGGTTTGCCTGCGTAAAACCACGCTTCATGAGAGGAGCAACAATCTGGGCTGCTTTTCCCAGCTATGACAAACAAGAGGGCCACCCTGTTGCTCCTCACTCGTAGCGAGCTCTCACATCTTGCTGTCAGCAATGGAGGAAATGACCGATGCGTCCTTGAAGGATTTTTCTAAGGACTCGGCTATCTTCAGAGATTTTCTTCTTTCATTTCACAAAAAAGAAAACAAGAAAAAGGACACTGGAGGTAGAAAAACATTTGATTAAACAATTACTTGAAGTGCTGTGATGCCTCGCCGGTACCTGGGACACAATACAGTGTGTATTGTGCATCCTTCCCTACTCAAATTATGCACATACAAATGTGCCATCACTGCTGTATCAGTGGCTTTACTCCATGAAGACAACTGGTTCTTGGGTGAGGAAATACAAATATTTCCCAGATATATGTATTTGGAAACACCAACATACTGATATCCTGAAAACACAAGCAGCCAGACTAAGCGCTTTTAAATATATACCTCAATTCCATGTCCACTGACAGCATACAGCAGTCACTGGGTGAAATCCTCCAAGCCAAGCTATGCGAGAAGTTGGAGCAGGTGACAGAAGCTCAGGAAGGATCATCAGAGTATGAATTAAACCTGCACTCCTAAACCCTGTTAACTGTTCAAAATGGATACAGTCGATCTTTTCTGTCCCTTCTGCTTGTGCATTTGCTTGCTCTCCTTGCCCACCAACACCGGCTTGTCTAGTCACCATCACATCCTTTCTGGTATTTTGCCTGTGAAAACTGGGCTGGGGAGAGGGGAGGCTTTTGTAAAGGTAACATTAAGGTGCAATTATGCCTTATTAAGAGATAAGGAAGAGCTGGAATTATCATTTCAGCTCCTTCCCTGCCCAAGGCTTATTTCACACCCAATCATGAACTTGACTCATGTTGCAGTCACACATTTTCCATCAGACCAATAGCAAGAAACTCTGAAGCAACTTGACAGCAAAGGAAAGAGCACAAGAGATGCCCGAGTGCAGCACAGGTCCTGCCTTGCCTGCGGGCAGGAGAGGGGAAGCGCTGCCCGCCAGCACCCACAGCCAGCTGGGGCCCTGCCAAGGCAGAGCGGCTCGCCAGAGGCTGCCAGCTCTGACCAGAGTAGCATAACAAACAGGCACTAATCCCCACGTCATCTTTGTACGACTGAGAGATGCCTGCTGTGCTCGTGGGTGTCCAAAGAAATGGCTAATTAGTGTTACAGACACTAACACCAGCCTAAGTTTTGAAGCACGTGTCCCATTACATGCTGGTTTCAAGCATCCATGCCGTAGCTCATGTGCTGAGGCTTTCAGGTTTCAATATTCCAAATTAAAAACCTGCTAGAAGGAAAGATTTATTTCTGACTTGAGAATCGGAAATTGCCACGCTTAACCAAGCCCTTGGGGACACCGTGTCCAGCGCTGCAGCCACATTCAGACCCCTCACACAAACCCTATGGCTTTGCTCTAACCCTAAACAAAGGGTAACTCAACCTTCAGTGCTTCCAAAGTATCATTAGCATCTGCCATTATAACCTGGAGAGTCACATATGAGGGTCTAACACCCTTAAATCTTGATAGCTTCTTGGCCTTAAAACACTTTGAGAATTTCAGTTTTATTGAGAGTCCCCACACTCGGTGCAAGAGGAATCAAAAAGCTCCCACTCCACTTACTCTGCATCATACTCCATCTTACATGTAATGCATATCACATGATGCACAAAATGAGTGTAATGGACTGAAAAGTGAATGTTTACAAGAATGGAAATTAAAATATTTAGCTGCCCTTCCTAACAGTAACAGACAAAACTGGGAAAGTATAACAGAAAAAACCACTTCTATATAATAAAAAAGGTCAGCGAAAATGGAAATGGGGTGAGTGCCTACCACCACTCATGCCTTTTCTTTTCTATCCCACACACCTCCTCCTTTTGGGACTGCAGGTTTATGGGCCACCTCTCTGATTTTCCCACCTATTCACACAGCCTCTCACAGGCCAAAGTCCTAAATACTAAGAAAACACATTTTGCTGCATTATAGAGTCACACTGTGAGCATTTTAAAGATAATTAATATTGTACACATTGAAATTACTCCACAAGCACAACCTTTTGTTCAATAAAAATTAACTGTCATAATTTATGCTTAGTTCAGTAATTCCAAAAAACTGCATTTTCCTCAATGACTGCACGCAATTATTCATAGAAAAAAAGATGACTTAGAAAGCAAATTTCTGAAAATTGCATTAATTTTTCACTCTTTCTCCCACTGAACTATATTTTGTATGTAATTTGCCTACTGCTGCCATCTGATTTCCTTAGGACCTTGAGGCTACTAATTCACCTGTGAATTGTTCAAAACTAGATCTCAAACTGAGGAGATGCAGAGCACATGCTAGCATGACTTGGGAAGTTAGGAAATTCCTGTCTAGACTGGACTGCATTGCCAGCACCATCTGCAGGGCTCCATGCAGACAGAGCAATATAGTCCCCACACTGCATTTCGCAGGTGAGCTGTGCCAGAGCTCACAGGGATAGCTAGAACAGCCAGGTTGCCACTTCACACTCTCTTAAGGTGGAAAGCGAGGGCAGGTTCCCGACAACGTATCATTACTTGGAAGCTCTGCAGGTTACCTGCAGGTAACTCAATGACACCAACCTGACTCTAGTCCAGCTGCTGACAGTTCTTACTAAGAAAATGTATTTGCCCTGAACTCCTAATTATTATAAAATTGCATGTCTTTATTTTTTTCAGAACTAAGGCCTTTTATTGCATTTTGCATCACCATTCAAATTTAGGAAGAAAACGCATACATTGAGCCATGATGCATTCTTGACTGCAATATCTCAACAGTTTACAACATTTGATCTAAACACACTAAACACTTGAAAAACATTATTGCTGATGATGGAATAGCTCCATCTTCTGGAATAAAAGTTATTTTCTTGACAACCATCTTCATATTTCCAACATGGATCTATGTGTAAAAATTTCTATTTCAAAACCTAACTTGAATATTTTCACTGATATGGAAGGTGAATCTTGGGTAGAAAATGGGAGGAATTTAGAACAATAATGTGATTTCTGATAAACTTCAGGGAGCATTCATTATTTTCTAAGGACACTGAGAATGCATGTCCGTTGTACAGCATGCCATACCTTATTATTTAAGAAATAGCTGTTTGAGAACGACAATTTAAAGTCCGTTTAAGACAAAACACTCAACACACACATACTTAACTTTAGTCCTGATTTAGAATACTTTAAGATTCACATTAAAAGTTTGTAGTTTTACAAAAGTGTGTTTGTAGTTAAACACTGTTCTAAACAGGGAGTGATTAAAGCCCCTGCTGAAGTACTTGGAAGTCTGAACTATAGAGAAGGGGCTACAGGTGATCCTTATTGCTATTTATCAACAAACTGAAATGCATGTTTAAATGAAGTATTTCAAGTTAAGCACATGATGCATTTTAGGCAGGTAATCAGTAATGATGATTCCCATACGTAAAATTTAACTTATGGTCAAGTCAGGTGTTCAACTGGAGAGGCCAGAACAAAACCATTAATACAATTTCTGATTTTATCACTTTATGGGCACATTCTATGGCTGTTGCTTGAAAAAAACAAGCGTTAATGAACTAAGTTCTTACGTACTTACTCGCAAAGGGAAACGAGCATTGAAGCTGTTAGTGATCTACTGGCTGGTGCTGTGTAGTATTTCTTGATTTCACAGGAAGGGTAGAGCCACCAGAAAAAAATGAAAAATTAAACATGTACATCTCCATCTACTTTTGAAATAGTGGTATATCTAAAGTTAATACATACTCAGACACACAAGAATAGCAGATACTTAAATAAACTTGCTTAACAAAACAAAGCAACTGAAGCTTTATTTGTCTATATAGAAAGAGGTGTCCCTATGTGCATTCTTTTAAGCTAAGGAAAATGAAAAAGCCATGCAGCCCTTGCAAGAAATAAATCCTAAGGTGGTAATATATATACATAGAAAGTTTCCCCTTTAGTAGATGATTCCTCTCAACAGATGCTTAATGTCATTTCGGAGAGCCAGACTTATGACTACTTTATAGTAGAATATTCTACTACATTTTTTTCAGTACAATAGCAAAACCATTGCATGAACCACCATATTGCTCACATCAGTTAAACAAGAGCAAGTAACAAAACTTAGGCAGCTAAATGTATATCTGGAAATCAGGCTCCTTATGCAAAGTAAGCACAATGAAAGGATATAGAACAAATGACTTTTCAAAAAAATTATCTTTCAACTTTCGGCAACTTCATGTCTCATATGGCTTTTGAATGGAGGCATTAAGTTAAAAGAATTTTCCCACCCATAGTCAAGTATTGACTGTATTTAAATACAACAACGCAAGGACAAACAAAAGTTAAAAATTTAGCATACCATATTACTTTGTGTAATACAGTATTAAACTCCCTTTTGCTAAGGCTACAAAGGACAGATTTACAGTAATATGAGGTACCAGCATTTATGGTTGGAAAAGTAAAGGAGAAAAAGAATTATATAGCATTGTCATCAGACATTTCTTTTCTCTTTTTCTTTTTTCCTTTTGTTTTTTTGAGGGGTTTTTGGTTTTGTTTTTTACAAAATACATGTCTTGATGACCACATGCTTTAAGCTTATATTCATTTATTTTTATATATATATATATTTTTTTTTTTAAAATTTGTAGGGGCAATTGAGAGAGAGTCACAAATAAGGAAAGGACACTAAGGTTTTAATAAGGGCAACAAAAAAAATGTTTTCACCAGAATAGATTCACATTACAGTACACCAATG
>WAAD01037760.1:25177-39943 GCA_013389945.1 Fregata magnificens
GGGAAATACACATGGCACATTCTCATTCATATTTCGCAATGTAAAAAGTTACAAACATACCTAATCAAATAAATAATAAAAAAAGAATCTGAAATGTGTTTGTTATGTATCCTAAAACCACTACGCAGAATAATGGAAACTTTCACTCACAGACTATTTACATGGTAATACCCAGGTGAGGGTACACACTGCTACAAAACTCATAAAACAAAGGGTAAACTTGAAATGTTTTCCATAGTAAAGGTCTAGCAGCATGACTATATCTAATGCTGTTTGTTTTCTTGACGGTTTTTGGAAGTTTGTTTTAATCTATGTCTTCATCCAGTTCATAATTGTCTTTATCATAAATATCTTTTACTAAAAGAACCCGTACGAGCATATTTTCCAAAGTGTTGCGGTCCAGTGAAGTGGCAGTGTACCAGATGGGACTCTCTGCAGAGACAGAGTGCTCTGGTTGCAGATAGAATATGTCTGTCCTCTGATTCAGATTCTGTGGGCTACAAGGGGGGAAAACAGGGGGTTAGAAAAACAGCTTCACAGGACAAAATAGTATGTTAGCACTTCTGACATCCTCTGTAAAGAAAATTCTAACCGTACTTAGGCAAGTTACAAAAAGAAGATTAATGGGGAGAAATGTGGTCTTGTTCATAGAAGGAGCTGTGCCGAGTCTGGCCCAAGGCCAGCCAGTCCCGCGTCCTCAGAGCAGCCAAAAGCAGACACCTGGGACTGAGCGAGCACATGGGAGACCACAGACTCTTCCAGCTTTCAAAAATTTGCAGCTCCAGGACTTGCTAAATCAGAAAGTACTTCCTACCTATTCAGGAACCCCTGATGGACAGATTTGCAAAGAGGCCCAACATTGACACCAGTAATTGCTTGCACCACAGCCTGATGAAGCTATCTCTGAACAGAGTCTGGGGTTCCCTTGTCAAGGACGGTAGTTCTGAGAGATGCACAGAAATACAAGAAGCTAAAATTTCTCCTCCTCCTATTTTACTTAAAGGGTTGGTCTTAAAATCCTATAATTCCCAACCTGCTATACTTTGGAGTTTGTATACATGCTTGACCCAGCTCAGACATATCTTCTAAGCCACTAGAGAAGACCCCTCAAGGAAATTCTAGCATTTTGTCCATTTAGGCAAGTCTCAGAAAATAATTTTCAATTCTGCATGTACAAGTGCTCACTCATGCTCCCTCCTTCAGAAATACTGCAGACTTCAGAGTTCAACTGTATTTCATGTTTGTTTGGTAAAAGTAAGAATTTTTACCAGCTCGTCTTCCCAAACCAGCTGGTCTTCCCGAACCAGCTGATAAAGTTTCAGGTGTTGCTCTTCACCTGCTGGGGTGAATGTTGGCTTGTTCTACTCTCATATAAATCAGATTAAGAGTCAGATAAGAAGCCAAAATATGGTAGTTTAAAATATTCTAATAATTTAAATATTTTAACGCCCTTCCTACTTTTTTGACAAGCCAGTGTTTTTATAGGAACAGGCAATGATATAGTGCTCATAGCCGTGAATGAAAGGATCCTGAAATTTTAGCTGCAACTGTCCACTGATTACCAAGTATATTTCAAACAGCTGGCATTACCTTCAATTTTACAACAGCTTTTAAAGTGTTAAATATTTTATTAAAATTATTTCATCAAAGATGTTAGGTATATGTTATTAGAAGTGGAACCAGGAGAAGCAGTCTGCTGCTTTAGTCGGCAATGCTGACCAATAGCTCTAAGACAGCAGGACTTGAAACCACACCATAAATGATGCTCCAAATGGGTTTAAGTGCATTCTTTTCCCCAAAGTTGAGATGTTTTCAAAGAAAAAGAAATTATTTGTTCTCCCTCCCCTACTGGCTGTGTAACTCAGTTCAAAAATCCGGCTTCAACTTTTAACAATATACCCTCTCCAAACCATGACAGTGAATAGTGTGAAGGCAAACTACGCCCCCACCCCCCCTGCCCCCAACAATCAGAGTTAACAGAGTTTATGAAAAAGAGGTGCTTGCATTACAGACCACAAGTTACTCTTTACGTGTTTCCCACTATAATATCACAGTTACTCTTCTGCCTACATTGTGCGTAAGCTCTTTCTTCACTTTTAACACTTTTAAGAATAAGATGCTGTTTCCTAACACGTTGGGTCTCATACTTCATTTGATTTATTGTGTTTGTATATAGACTGTGATTTTATTTCTTGGGTATCACTTGCCTATGTTTCACTTAGAGTTACATAAAATCTCCATTAAAATCAGTTGCTTGAATGGCTGTTTCAATTAAAGAAAAGTATTTCCCATGAAATCCTGTTTTCAAACACTTCCAAAACACTTAGCTGCTACATTGTTCGGGGGTTTTTTNTGTTTTAATTTCTGTGCAGATTGGAGGGAAACAAGTTATTTCTTGTTTCAAGGATCTGCTGGGTTACTGTCAGTAGTATTTTTTTCTACTACAAAATATTTTAAACATGCTTTCAAACTAGGTATCTCAAAAGCATCTACATTTCAAATTCCTAGTAATGTTAAGCAAATCCGTTGTCTCAATCCAATTCTTACTGAAGAGATGGGGACCTCATAAATGAAACCTTCAGTAGCAAAACCTACCAGACCCCTTGCTGATAATTCTCTGCAGAGATACTTGGTGTTTCCGGTAAGAAAACTGAATCATACTGTCATTCCCAGATGGAGTCCTTGACAATTAACACTGAAGTACTCTGTTGCTCCCACATTTTCTGCACGTCTTGTCCAGATACAGAACTGGAGATTTCATGCTTTCATTTAGCTATTTTTCAGAAGATCTCAATCTATTCCCTTTGCTCAAGCATATTTCATGCTGCATCAAAACATTTCTCTATTGTACCTGGTCTACTCTAGACCACTTCTGTATTAACCCATATCATACGTACCTTTTAGATAGATAGCACTCAAACATTTTCACAGGGCATCTAGCTGGATCAGACGTGTTTTCAATTTGTTCAAATACTGGTTCATCGTCTTCATGTTTCCTTTTTCCAGTAGTAATTTTATCTTTAAGAAGAAAATCAACAACATCTAAGCTATAATTTGAAGTTATTTTACATTTTTCAGTAAACACCCCAAAGTGGGCAGCCCACCAAGCACCGCAATGCAGTCACCACAGCTATGCATATCTGCAAAGTGGAAATGCAACCTACAGCCACAACAAAGTCGCAGCATTTAGCATGGAGACCAGTGGGCACAAAGGGATCATTTAAGGTAGAGACCCTGTAGCCTCCACGGACCACACACTCCAATTAAAGATCCGGGAGCCGAGAGCTGCTAAACTTTATGCAAAGGCAGACCTCTGGCTCCTGGCAAGGTGCCCAGATGTCCCTCAGAGGAGCACAATGTGGATGCTCCTGCAATATTATTTTGGAACTGCCATAGTACCTTCACTATCAGCTCTGCACAGGGAAGACACTTGATATCGAAGACAAGCTTTGCTTTCCATTGTTAGAGGATTTTTTTTCCACTGTCTAAAAACAGTGCCAAAAGAAAGTCTTAAGTGCTGCTCCACTGTTTTCAGGCCAAAATATTTAGTGTTAAAGTAGAACAGAGTATTCAGAAGAGCAACCGGTGAATGTGATCCTAGCTGTTTAATCCTCCAAAGGTAATCTTCTTCAACTCGAGAGAATATTGATCCTTCAAAAAAAGAATATTAGAGAAAATACAACAGATTAGCCCATAAACTGTCCAGGTGCAAAAGAATCAAGTTTCTGTTTACTCTAAAATGTAACAAAATGCTTATGACAGAAGGCTCTAATAAGCATATTTACTTATATGTCCACACCCCCAAAACCACCTCTTAAAGACACAGATACTGTTTCAGGAAGAGACAGTCAATGGGAAATATCAGTACAGGCAATTGCACACAGAACACATTTCTGTTTAATTACAACAGCATTGCTTACATGCAGCTCCCTCTTGTTATTACAAAAAACCAAATGTTCAAGGGCTAATCTTAATCACTTCGTAAAAAGGGTATTTTTGAGTTCATTTTATTCTGCTCCGGCAAGACCTCCAAATACCTATACCTTCTTCTTTCTTGTTGCTAATGGATACCTCACTTGGAAAGCACTCCTGGACCATATCAGGGTATAGGGAGGGCCCTATACAGAGGCTCTCCAGAGCTATACAGAGAAAAGCCAATATCAAGAAGAGAGAGGAAAGGGGCTGGTAAGGACAAGCCCTCACTCAAGAGAAGACTGTGAGAAAGATGGGAGAACAGTGGATTCTGCAGTTCAGCACCAACATCGATCTGCTGGGGAAAATTCCTGTTTTCTCCATGAACTCACAACCCTCCTGAGCAGAAGGCCCACAGTAGAGTCCTCCCAATCCAGCTGAGAAAGACCAACATAACCCAGTGCCTGCCTGCCTGCCTGCTTCCCATCTGGGAGAAAAATGGGCAAAAAAATAAATTCAGCTCAGGTAAAAAGCACAGGTCAAAGAGCAGCTGCTTAGCCTAAAATGGACAGTCAATTTAAGATTAACAGGCGATGGCAAAATCAACTCTTGCAGCATGGGTGACCAAGAAGCAAGACAATAAGAACAGGTACAGCCTTAATTGAACTCTTCGATGAGATCCTTATGATTTTTAATCAATTACTATCGCAATGCATAACATGTTTGTATATATCTACATGCTTAAGAATACAGAACTATTAAAAGATGAAAAACATACATGACCAAAAAGAAAATTACCATCTGGAAGTATGCTTGGTTGCCAACTTCTAAGGATTTTATTTAATTCCTGTTCAAATGTCTGGTAGATTGGATCAATAAATATGTTGTCTTTTCGATTACTTCCATATAAATACTACAGAAAAGAGAGAGACAGACAATATTTACAATTCCAGGTTAGAATAAATCCTGTGCTATAGGGTTCTTTTTCAGTACAATGCTTGCACTTTTGTAAAAAAAACCCCCAGTATCTAAAAATAAAGCAATGACACTTTTCCAACATTTAGCAGTTAAAATTTACCTCCAATAAAATGTATGTTGTAAATTTCTAACTGGATATGAATCATAGATTAATTACAACTCTAGTATTTTTCTCTAAAATTTCTTGTGTGCAACATTGTATCAGTGAATAAGGAGTCATTTAAAAAAAAAAAAAAAACAAAACAAAACAATCCACCAATTAATTTATCTTTTCCTCCACCTAGGTCTCCCCCCCCAAAAAAAAACCACAACCCATTTAGCAAGAACCTGCCATTTTAAATATGAACTCTGGATACTGACAAAAGCATCTTCAACACAGAAGTGGGAGCAAAAAAATCTCCATATATTTGTGGTAATGATATGCAGCAATGCAAGAAAAATGATAGGATGGTGCAAGGCGCCTGCCTATTCTGCAATCTAATTATCTTAACCCTCTTGACCTTAGAGACAGAAACTCTTTTGAACCTTTACCAAGAATTAATGGCTGAGGGCTATACTAGTATTTGACACTATCCTCTCTGGAGACATTTCTAAGAAACGGAAGATTGGCTTCTTAAATTTTCCACTTCAGCGTTATCTCTGCGTGAACAAGCCTACTGTTAGTGAATACAATAAAAGTGACACACACAAAAAAATGTACTCACTTCTGGAACTGGCATCTATTTCTGTACACATACTTGAAATAACATTAAACACAGCACTCGTTTATACTAGGCAGTTCAGCATATCTTGACTTCCTTATCTTTGCACTTAGTTTTATAATAAGGAAAAACGAATGAATACGCTTCCTAAAAGTCTCCAACACAACATCTTCATTTAGGTAACTATTTTATATGATGCATTTAACTGATTTTTCAAAGCACAATATTACCCAAAATATGCTTGTTTCTGCATATATCAGTTTTGATTTCATAAAGCAATTCTAAACCAGACAATATAACTTACTGTAAGCTTCATGGGGTTTGCCCCTCTGTTCCCTGGCACATTTTTCCTCCATGAATTTTCTTTTTGTCTGGTTTGCATTAAACACTCACACTGAATGCTGGCAGTGAAACTGAAATCGAACTGAAAACTGGTTCAAAACCAATTCCACACAAGCCTATGAGGACTCAACTAAAAATATTTCTGTTTCCTGGTTCAGAATAAGTGTTTGGCTAAACCCTGACATCTCCAGTAGAAACCTGTGAAACACCCTGGGTCTACAGAAGAATGATGTCGTGTTGCAGTCTCCCCTGCTACGCAACACCTAACGCGCAACTGCAGATCTCCATTTCCACACCATAACACTGTGCTCTGCTACTCTACAAACTCTAGAGGGGGCAGGATTAGCATAAGCAGTTTCCACCTGAGATGAGCTCTACCGAAACGGCAGAGAATGGGAAGGAACCCAACATACCTCTGAGTCACACAGCGGAGAACAGGCTGAATCACTGCCCACAACACCTTCAGACAAACGCCTGCCAAGCCCCATCAGCCTGAATTTTGCCCAAACAACCCCATTATTACACATGGAAAAAAAACCCCACCACCAAAACAACAACAACAAAATTCCCCAATCTGTACAAAGAATGAAGGCCATGATGCAGGAGGGGAGCAAGGCAGGTTAACACCTTTGAGGTGAACTCTTTCCACTAGATGCTTGCCTGACCATGCAGCAACCTTTACTTTTAGGTGTGGTATTTTTCAGGACCAGTACTTCAGAGTTATCAAAACCATTACTGAACCATTTCTGGCTGGCAGCAGAACAATTTCAGCTGCAAATGAACCTGACTGAGGAAATGTACCGGTCTGACTCTGGGACTAGTTTGCTGGAATAGGTTTTCCAAGTGCTTCCTTTAAGAAAAACAATTATTTTACAAAGTCAAAAAAAACAACTTAAGACTTGAAGAATCCTGAGCACTTCCCCTGTGCTCAAACCATATTGCACCCAGGAGGAAAAGCTCCAACTTGAGCCCATACATAGCCACAGTGAGTGCAGTAATTCTGGTGGAGGGGGAAAGTGCTCTTTTTCTAACTTAGGGCTTCCACATTATCTTCCTTTGAAGAGAAACTTACTCTAAGTTAGCAAAATATTGCTGATCTTTGGCAGAACTTTATCCTTAAATGGCATCATTTAACCTCCTCTGAGCCCCTTCTGAGTTAAACACATCCAATATCTTTTATGCAGTAGCAGACAATTTATTCTCTTTCAGGAGTACACACGTCAGGGTTGTCAGATGGAAAGAAGGACTAAGAAAATACTAGAAGCCAATGGAGTTCTGTTGCACGTTGCGCCAAATATGTTGCATTTAGTGTACCACTAACTTGTTTAAACCTGTTTCTTCAGAGCAGTAACACATGCCCATATTCCTCTAATGTTCCAGCATTGGGTTTTTTAGCTCATCAGAACCAAAGTTTGTGCGGTGTAACACAATTATCATGAGCCCTGATACACAAACACAATGTTTTACACATAACTAGCTTTCACAGTAGACAAGACAGACAATGTCAAAGGCACAAAAAGAAAGGTGAAAAGAGAAAAGATATTAGTTGAGTTCCATTTTATAAACACATAGCTCACTCTATGTATTGTTTATCAGCTTAATATGAGTATTTTCAATTCAACAGAAAGATACAGAGACAGTAGATCATGCAAGTGCAGCAGCAGAAAGCTAGCTGAATTTGAAACATGCTTTGTAGCAATATTGACTAAAATGCCAAACAATGAATGCTCGCTTCTCAAATGTCAACCATGAGGGAAAGATATCAACTAACTCCTTAATTTTGCATACTCTCAATACAGAAAAAATTAGTGGAGTACTATTTATTTTAAGATTTTGATTAAAAGATTTGTTATTTGATTCAAGTCCACCTTAAGTATTAAAAAAAGTTAAAGCAGGATTGCAAAGCCTGTGAATAGCTTGCTTTCCACATCATATGCATTTTTTATTGCCTTTTAGCTTGAATGAAATTTTCTGTGTTCTCAGCTCTGAACATGGCTTATTTGATCTACGATTTGCCTTATGTACCAAAAATTAAGACATCCTCTGCTTAAAAGATAAGCTGTGGAATAGGTTTTCTAATTACCTAGTGATTTGTTATTGCCCTCACAAATGATACATCTAAACTGACTCCCTTTTGCTTTGAAATACAATGTAATTGCAATTTGGGGGCAGGGGCATGTGTGTATAAGACAGTAAATATAGCAGAGTTTCCTGCACTCTACAAAAAAGCCTGACTGCCCACAACCTGCAACATTCAGTAAATTAGACTCTCTCAAAAAGACACTTCAAATAGCTTGTTTCCACTATACGCTAAGTAACCGAATTAGCAAAACCTTTACAGATTATTCACTGTTTCATCCTGCTTTTACATTAAGCGATCTTTAGCAAATAAAATGAAGCACAGCATTTGAAAAAATTACGTCATTTTAGACTGCAAATTCCTTGCTTCAACCCAGCAAGAAGCTTAAAATTATTACAATAGACCAGTTTACATTTGAGTTTTCAGGATGGGTCTGCAAACTCATTTTCTATACAGACAGCTTTCTACAATGTGATTTACACAGCAGCCTCTCTGTTCCAGATCATAGCCATTATATTAAGAATAGCTCCCAGCCAATAAATCCACATTATCTCCTTTCTTCCACTGAAATGGGTTAGAGTCAAATCAGCAGCTCTGCTTCCCATCTCTACAGCCTCTACTAACCTCCTGAATCCCAAGACACAGATAATAGATGCTGTCAGGTGCATAGTTCTCTCCATTTGGCCTTCGAATTTCATTGACAAAATGTGTCAACCCATAGTTTAACTCAGCTGAAGTATGTGATAATAGATCTTCCTTTAATTTCACAGACTTTGCTGTAAAATAAAGAAAAAAATGCTACATTATACAACAGTATTATTACACGGTGGGGGTGGGATGGGGTATTTTTGGACTGAAGAGCAGGAAACTGGTTTGATGTCCTCTCCACTAACCAACGAATGCATCTAAATGTACTACATAGTTCAAATGTTAGGTCTATATTAAAATAAACAAGGCTACCCGGGTAAATGGTAATTAACCAAATGCAGTATCACCCGCTGACGAATGTACTGTCATGCACAGCTGAGGATGACACAGAAGTGACCCAAGATGCTGAAGTGAACACAGTGCTGTAGAGGGAGACCTTCAGGGGAAACAGCAGTTTCCAAAGATCCAACAGAGTAATGCAAGGGTGCTAAGGCACACGTGGGAGCTGAAGAACAGCAGGAGTAGCAGCAATCCCCCTTTTCCCTCACAGTACAAATGTACACACAGACGAGCGTTGCAGAAAGAGCAGCAAGGGTCCACAGGAGCAAAGGCCACCTCGTGTCAGAGCTCCACAGCCAGATAATGCCACCCTCAGACGAACATCTCTTTTCCGGACAAAGAGTAGGATGCCCCTCCCTTGCAATTTACAAGTCCAGAAAAGGTGTGAAGGCGAGTTAGAATATGAGGAAAAACAGGATGCAAACAAAAAATCAAAATGGTCACGGAAAGTCAGAAGAGCCAGGAAGGTGCTGTCCTGGCTTGCACGAGAAGTGCGAGACCCAGCATTTTGAACCAAGTAGGGAAAACTAGGAAATAAAGAGTTTGGCAACCCTGTGGTAAAATAATCCCAGCCATTGTGGGAACATTAGGGACATGTGAAAACTTCTATTAAAAATTCCAGCTGAAAATCAGATGGATACAGCAATTCTCCCTACCAAGTAAGAATCTGGATGCCAGATTTTTGGAAATACTTACTTGATTTCAGTTCCTCTAATTCTGGAAGCTCTTCATCTAAATGCCGAGACTTTACCCAGTGCTTCCATGCATTTACACCATACGCATATTTGAATGGAAAACTACACTCTGAGTTTTCAGAGCTGTCATCATGAGACTGGTATTCTGACACCGCTTTCCTCTTCACCCCCTGCCATTGAAACACAGTGGTTAACACCGCCGACAGCCGCTGATGGCAATAACACAGCAGCTGGGCAGAATAAGCAAGCTGCAGGCCAAATTACAAACTGAATGTTCAGTGTGAAGAAACACATGCTTCATTCAGTAGGTAGTTTCTGTGTTGAACATACTTTTAAGGACAGTATTTACTTAAGCTGACAGACGTTTCTAATTCACCTTTCAAACTGGTTCTTAACACAGACAGAGTAACTTCTGATAATGGAGTTGCTGTATTGGTTATATCGAATTAAGCAACAAACATATGATGCACCAAATAATTCAGTGTGTTTATACGATTTCATTGTGTTAATACGCAGGAAGTTAAAGATGCTAAAAATCTATGTCAGAAGGTCAATTTTTAGGCTCAACTGAACCCATCAGTGGAAAAGCCAGCATTGGTCCCAAATTAAAGCATGTCCAGCTGTGGATATGTGGATAACGTCCAGTGGATAATAACAACAGTTTAGACTCCAAACTTAAAATTAGAAAGACACATTTATTCTTAGAAAATTTTATAGAAGCTGGCTGGTTTTTTTAAAGCTGCGATATCTACTGCAGTTATTGCAACAAAACCATTCCAGCTTTGTGCCCGGCACCAGAAACTCTATTTCCTGTTAGCTTCCTTCTAAATAAAAGAATACAGCTAATTTATTTGCAATGTCTAAACTAAGATTTTTGACTGAAAATAAAACCAGGGAAAATTACAAGCAAATAAAAACAGGTTTTTTAACTATTTTATATAGAAGATGCTACAGCTCCCATTATAAGCCACGGTAATGCCAACATTCTTCCATTTTACTATCAAATTAAACCAAGACAGCTTAGTTCAAAGTAGAAGGTAGAAAAGCATTACTAAGAGTACAGTAAGTATATACACACTAGCACATTACATCAATAGTTCTACAAATATGAAGCAAAAACGGGATCAGAATTTAGAAATCACACTCCTGTTAAATCCAAGAGTTAACTGCAACAGACACAGGACTGAAATAATTTTATTATTTGAAATATATCCATTTACATCATAAAGATAAGATATTAGGTATGAATAGGCAGTACACGTTTTCGAGCAGTATGAGAACTGAAAAAAAAAACCCAAACCCCGGCATATTTTCGCCCACTTAAATTTTGTGCTTTTTTAATTTTTTGAATAGCATGACAAAATTACCTTCTTTTTGGACCGAGGCCTTGGTTGTTCCTCATATTCTTCCCCAAAAACAGGAGGTAACAAAAACTCATTTTCTGTATCAAGTTCCTCAGTTGCTGAAAATACATTAACAAACTTATTTCTAAACATCTTTTGAATAATATTGGTTTGAAAAAAACAATGAACTGTATCAGTGTGCATTAACATAAGGGGTCCACGAAAGCACACATATAAACATTACCAACGACTGGATTTCAGTAAGAGGAAATAAACCTATTCTTATTTTGAAAGTAAAGCAAAGCTATCAAAATGCTTATTTCTAAATAAACTGTAAAGGACACAATGCTCAACATTTTCAAACACTACTCTCAAGTCCCTAAGGCAGCATTTCTTACTATGGACCCTTAAATAATTTTTCCTGCCTGGGCAGTGTTTGGTATTAAGAAGTTTAAGTTATGCTGAGAATAAGCAGCTATGAATGGAAAAAATACAAATTAACTTACTACATGCACTTTTGTTCATGTATTTCCATCATTTCTAGTCATGTTTTATACTTTATATAGCACATTATACTTGGTTAAAAACATTAAGAATCAGAATGTAAACTCTTTCAGAGAAACTAGTTTTAGTCTATATTTATACAACTGGAGGAGGTCTAGCTCATGATGGATATTACAGTAATTCTGGTAAACAGATATATGATAATATGTCAAAATACTATTTACTTAACATTTCAAGGGTAGGATGAAGGACCCTGTGTTTCAGGCAACACGGCAGAATGAGACAACATATGAATGGATTTGATGTTGCAAGTTCCACCTTTATTTACGTTACTGAAGACGGTTCATCCCTCATTTGGCTATCGAACAATGTCTTCATTCAAAACTGAATGCTCTTCTGATAGTCTGATTTCACCACCTTACTACTCAAGACGCCATTCAGACTGGTCCAGATGAAATGGCACTCACATGCAAGCATTTAAGAACCCTGCCCCAGACTAAACACCAGTCCTTCTCCTGCTACCACAAAGAATCTTATCTCAGAAGCACTTCAGTGTAATAAATATCTATTACAAACTGCTATTATTTACTATTCCACTCTGATTATTTTTTTCTTTCATGCTTTTCTTTTCTCATGTACCAAGCCTCACTTATAAAGAGGGTTAAAAATCTAGTATGCATCTGGCTAATAAACCTCCTAAGATTAAGGTCAGACTAACCCCTAGACTTGATCTTTAAATTAGACATAGAACAAACTGAGAAACCCAGGCTGGACATCTAGCGCAGATATCTGTGGCACAAGGCAAAAGGAGACTTTCAACATCAGATACAGAAGCTATCCAGGGGATGTAGGAGAGTTATATGTCCAAGGGAAGCTATGTCAAGGGAGACACTAGCTACAGCCAGGAGCTTTCTTGGATCTTGGATTGATTAGGACATGGTATAAGGAAACAGACACTGTTGCCTGCATTCTGTAGAGTGGTAGAAATTTTAATACATAAACCCAAAACCTCCTTTCAAGAAAGGTCTCAAAGTAGTGATTTCCCTGCTAATTCAAATAACACTAACTTTTTCAAATACAGGTATGGACATTAACAAGATACTAAAAGGTAACACAAGTGTTGTGCAGCATACCAGCTTGCAATTTTCTAACAAACTTGAGTAGGAAATTTGCCCTTTTGTAATTTCTGCTCTAAACCACCATTTACCATGGAAATACCTGGTGATTGAAGAATGCATTCATTATTGTTTTCCATGACACACGCCATCTGAGCCTTCAAAATCCATGTCCAAAACCAAGTGATGCAGCCAAGTTTGTTTGTGAAAGGTTAATTCCCCTTTTCTTTCAATTTTGTTTCAAATACTGTATTTAGAAAGATGAACTAATTCAGAAGCCCCCAGTCTTGCAAAGACATGGCAAAGTTTCACCTAACAGTCAGTCAAGTGGATCTTGCAATCAAATAAAGCTCCTCTGAAAGGATGATGAAACAAAGTACAATGGTTGCCCACAATGTCTATTTCACAATGTTTATTAAAATGACAGGAAAAAGTACCTCTTGGAAAGTCTATTTCAATATCAAGGTCTGGTTCATATGGAACATCAGGCAAGCTTGTCCATGCCTCTGTTTCTGAGTTTAGTAGATTTGATTCAACTATCACACCTGTTTAAAAAAAAAAAAAAAAAAAAAAAAAAAGGAAAAACTCTAATTATTTTAACCAACAAATGGATTAGTCAAAACAGGGCAGATTTAGAACATTAGAAGCTGAGTGGTTCTAAAGCTGCTTGTTCTGCTCATCACCATCCGAGATTTTGTTGTTCTTCGGATCTCAGATTTACTTCTCCAATCTGATTTTCTTCAAACAGAAAAGATACCAGCCCATCTGTCCTTCTTCATTAAGATGAGTCAGCAAAGCACGTGTATAGAAAATCAAATACTGGCAAATCTGGATCATATCAACCAATCACAGAACTCACATAAGCTTGACAAACCTAGCTATCTATTTTGCTACATGATTCTGCCTGCAACAGGACAGACTTTCAAGTCTGTGAAAGAGATCCTACAAACGCAAACAAGGCACGCAGGCAGAGAGAAACAAAAGCTTGACCTCTTTCCAACTTCTGGCACAGACAGATTTCTCCGAATTCAGTTCTCTGCAAACAAGCAAGCTCTGATCCCATGCATTTACTCATTCAGCTAGCTGTACTTAGCAAAAGACAGCAAGGAACTGCAAATGACACCCTTGCAGCACTACTAGAAATGTCCAGCTTTAGTGGGGGAATGGCAACAGTTTGGAAAACAATAAGCCTCCTGGGACTGCAGCACCATTGGCCTCCTATATACCAGGCCCAAAGCATAAGTTCCCATCATTTATCAACATCCTTTGAGACATTTGTTGAAAGAGCTTGAAAATACCCCAGAATTTCACCTGAATCATGGAAAAACCTTAAAATCTAGTTTTTGGAAGAGAAGGCAAATTCTCCTGGGAAGATACAGAAGAGATTTGAGGATTTTGGCAGGCAGAGCTGGGAAAGAGGGGCAAAGAGGTATGTGTACTGCAAAAGTATCATTACAGGATATGCGGGATTTTTTGATCTTCGGCTGTAAAGTCGTCCCAAACAGTTCTCTCCTTTTAGGCGAGGTGGTGGGATGAGAAGCTATTTCAGCATCACAACCCCAATAATCTATCAGCTGATGCATTACTATCTTCAAAGAGATAATACTTGCAGGTCAGGATCAATCAATAGCAAAAGCATCATTAGGTCACCTGGCTTTACTGACCAGTTCCACTTGCAAAATGTATGCTTCTGTTAGTTTTAACAGTCCCCGCTTCCCCATTCCCCACATAGAATGTGCCTAGTAACGCGTGACTACAAAGAGATCAGACCCCTGTCATATCCCACCTTGTTCAGAGAAAGTTGTGTTCACACCTGTAAGACACAGCTATGGAGATCACTTTCCCTAAACTTTTGACTTCAGTTTTTCTAGGAAGAAGAATGGATTCGTTTTGCCTTGTTTTATGCTGTGCTGAGAATAAAACATGTGCGAGCAATCCCGGATGACTGTTTGCCATCAGCAAGGGAGCTGGCGCAAGCAAAGAGATTGCCTGTGTTTTTAAAGACAAAGGTCTGGTACAGCACACCAAAGTCACACAACAGACTGCAGAAAGTTTCCTGTATTTCAGATATGCTAAAATGATCTTTAAAAATATTTAAATAATTGAGAT
>WAAD01037761.1:3219-76705 GCA_013389945.1 Fregata magnificens
GAGCGGGCCGGGCCGCGGCACCCCGCGCTGTTTGCGCGCTTCAGGCGCTGCGTTTCCCGCTGAGCTCTGTGCGGGCGTCCGGCGGCCGCGCTGAGCCGCGCAGGTCGGGTTTCACCGAGGCGCAGATTTGCCACGTTCTGCGGCCTTTTTCCCTCGGGGAGGCAACGCCAAACCTCCCCCCGCCCCTCTTAACCGAGCGGAGGCGTCCGGGCTGCCCCGCGGTCCCGGCCCCGCACACACACACACGCGGTTTGTATATGCACGTATATATGTGCATGCATATGCTCCCCCCGGGCAGCCCCCCGCCGTCGGGGCCGGGGGAGCGGCACAGCCCCGCACCGTGTCCATCCTCCCACCGCCCCCCACGGGCGGACACGGGTTGCACCCCGAGCTTCTCTCTGCTCCCTCCTCGCTGTTGCTGGCAGCATCTAAACACCAGCCAAAGGTGGTGTTCATGTAAAAACACGAATCGCCTTGAATTCGGTGTTCGTTTTGCCTTGGGTGCGTATTTGCGCTGGCCGTTTGCCTCCTCTCTGCCTTCCCGAGCCCTGGGAGCTGAACTGTGCAGGTGGATGGATGCTGGTGGAGGGGAACCCAGCGGTGCTGGCTGTACTCGGCTCGCAGGGGGACATCCCTGTAGTGGACACAGGCAGGAACACCCCGGGGACGTGGCAAAAGCAGGCAGCAGCGCTCAGGTGTCCCCACAGTGCAGCCTCTTGGGACTCACAAAACAGAACCAAAATCGTCAGAAGAGTGGACCTCAGTACAGCTTAGAGATTCGGGTGCTTTGCAAAGCAGGGAGAGAGCAAAATTAATGAAATAAGTTAAAATGCAGAATTATTACTGGGCGAATTGGGCTGTGTGACCAGAGGAACTCTGATGCCTTTTGTGCAAGATGGCTGCAAAGTTAGTTAAGATCCGATTTAAAAAAACCCCACCAAAACCAGTTGGCATTATTGTTCAATAAAAATCTGTTTATTCTTCAGATTTTCGTTTTGCAAATCCCCACTCTAAACAAATGTATCAGTGTCCCCAGTTTGTGCCTGCGAGCACCCTGTGCCTGCTCCGCAGTCCCACTCAGCCCCGGCCATCCAGCAGCGACGATTCCTGGAAGGCCCCTGCTTACATCCCCCTCCATCTCCATCAAAATGGCTAAAACTCATCCTCTAAACACCCTGTCAAATCCCTGTCCCTGGAGGAGGCTCCTATGGGGCATAATAAATACACAGGAAAAAAAAGCAGAGGCAAGTCTCAAAAAATCTTTTAAATATGCTTTATTTGACTTTATTGAGGGAAGGGATGTGTTGGAAGGGGTGACCCTGGCCCAGCTCCTGGGGTGGTGCAGGAGGAGGCATGTGGCTGTGCCCGTCCTGGCTCCGCACGCAGCTGCAACGCCGGGGTGCAATGTCCTCACCCTCCGGCTTGCTCTCGGGGAATGGCTGGTCAGTGAAGGGATGTGCTTGGGCCTTTGTTGCTCTTTCAAAATCCAGGGATTTCTCCTTGCATGGAGGGAGAGGGGAGGCTCGACGGGCTCGGGGGGAAGATACATTTTATATGAAGATGCCTTTATTTGTCTTAGGAAGGGGAGTAAATCAACATGACATAATATTTCTCCCTTCATCTATGGATGGCCAAAAGGTATGGTGCAAAGGTGCTGATTTGGTAGCAAACATGGGGACGTGCCTCAAAAAGAGGGGACACAACCCAAAAAGAAGGGACACAACTCAAAATGAGGGTCTGCTGAGAGGCAGCAGTGGAAGCTCATTTCAAACTGCTGCCCATGTGTGTTTTTATACTGACTTTGCAGGTAGGCAGAAAGTGTGAGGAAGGCACAGCAGTTTTCTTCTCAGTTATTCCCCTTGCTAGTGAGATGCAAATGGCTGAGAAGAAGCTAAGAGGATTTCCAGGGATGTGAGGAAATCCCTTTGCCGAAAGCAGCATTGCTGGGAGTCCTCCATGGGCTGGCCCAGTCATCTTCCCAGCATGAAGCTAACGCGTACTTAACTCAGAGACACTCCCGTGAGATTTTGCACATCGTGAGAGCGCTCAAGGAACACCATGAGCTGATTCAGGATTTATTTTTATTAATCAGCACAGCCAGGACATCGGCAGGAGCCAGCTCCCCCTCCACATGCTCTCAGGCTTCCCAGGGCTTCGTTTGTTTGTTTTTTTCCAGGATAGTTTTGTAAGCTGTTCCTCTGGCTCATGTATAACACCCTCGATTCCCTTTATTAAGCACGGAAAGACAAGCGGTGAATTATCGCTGTTGTTAATAAAATTACTCTGCTAATATTTTTCCCCAACACATTGAATATTATTGATACATAATGGATGAAACCCCTCCTGACGCAGGCGGCCGGCACAGGGCCTATGCATCACCGCAGCTCCACGTACACCATCCAAATGGTGCCTTGGTGGGGCGTAAGTGGTGCACAGGCCTTTTATGGGCCTTCTGCAGAACAGTGAATTTTACCCAAAATGCAGGTTAAAACCCATGCTAGGTATTAATGTAATCAGGTCCATAATCTTTCTATCAAAAACTCCCCAAACACCTCTTCACCTGCTAAGCCAGGTAGCTCCTTATCTGGAGAGTGCTGTAACGCATTTTAGGGGACTCTTTGCTTTTTTCTGTAAAGAAAATATGCATTGCTAAACCTCTGCAAGTCCTGGCTTAGCGGCAGAGGAAGGAGAGTCACTGAAGGGCCGTCCCGACTTGCCACATGTCTGCACCGGTCCAACATTTTCCTCCTCCACCTTCTAAACACAGAATTGAGTTATCACAATTTTTCTATGAAAAGTGGGTGCCCTCCACAAACTTCTTGGAAACAGAACTGGCAGCTTCAGAAAGAAAAAAGTCTGCTTTTTTTTTTTTTTTCCTCCCAAATCCATTTTTTTGGGGCCAAAATAATTTTTTTTCTTATTTTTTGGGGCAACACGGACCATTTCCAGCAGAGCTGCTTCCTGCCGTTCCCCACAAAGCTTCTTTGTCAGTTGGACTGTTAGAGTACTTCTGTGAATTCAGTTTAGATCCTTCACTTTATTAGAGGGATCTTTATTAAACATTTTATTAAAGTATTTTAATGCCTTCCAAAGCATGTTGTAAAACCCTATTGATTTCAGAAGCTTCTTTGAGGGATCACGGGGAGCACAGAGATCGGATGAGCATTTCCAGCACTTGTGTGATGAAAGCACATGTTGGCAACTTAGCTCATGCCTAGGACAGGACGGATAAAACCAGGGAGGGTTTTAATTTTGACAAAAATCATTAAAGGGTGGTATTTCCAGTTCAAAGGGGAGGGTGTGAAGAACCAGTGTTTATTCCTTAAACCACATCAACGTTATTTTTTGGTTGGATTTCCTGCTTTTGCCCAGGTAAAAAAGGTTTCCAAAAGGAATTCCAGCTAAGGAGGTGATGAAACAAGTGTATTGAGCTCCTCAGGCAGTATTTACAGTCTGTAAATAAAGCTTATTTAGGGGCTCTTGTTAAAATATTACATGATAGAGGAGTTCAACAGGCACATTTAGATGGATTCTAAGCAACTGGGCAGAGAGAAAATATGTCTGTGGGACCATGAAACATTTATCTGTCCAGAAAGAGAGGGAAAAAAAAGCCAGGAATGATCTATCGTAAGGGAGGAAATCTGCACCTCAGCATTTGCCAAAATGTCTTAATTGCTTTGTAAACTCATCTAAATAAATAAAACGTGGAGGGCTGTCGCAGCTTTCTGCTATGGACAAGCATGGTCTGCGTGGCAGAGAGGATGGCTTGGGGATAAAAGACCTAATCCTGCCCAGGGCTGGGCTCGCTCCTGTCTCAGGCTGCTGCAGGGTTTATCACAGCCATGGCCGCCCACTGCCAGTGTGGGAGGACAGGAAGGTTTCACAGCTCTGGGCTTGAAGGGGGTCATGGAGGTGTGCAGGGGCTGCCGTCCCACCAGCTGGGCAGCTAACGCAGGGAGCGATCCCTTGCACCAGCCCTTCACCATGGACAGGAGCCACTTGGGCAGCTTTTGGCTCAGCTGGAAGCTCTCACAGCCGTCATGGCTCCTCTTTACTCAGTTTTTTTACTGCTGCTTGTAAGTTTTACTGGTGAAAATGGCTCTGTCCGATACTTGTAGGTCATTTACTTTGAGGACTCACATGGCACAGGTGTAAGAGGGCTTCTTCTGTTTCCTCGGGTTTATTTAAAACTTTCCAATTTGTGGGGTTTTTCCCTACTTCTCTTGGGAAACACTCCACTGCCTACGAGACACTTCTCCTTGTAGTTGGTCTACATAGGCCATTTATTAATTTTACCTCATTACTGCTTGTTACATCTCTTAGCACCAATGCAGAGTTAACGTTCATTCATAATGAGAAGACATTTGTGCTGACATAAAGCTTTCAAGCCAGTGATCTCAAAACACCAAAAGGAAATGAATGAATTTAACTTGTGCAACTCATTTAACTATGAAAAAGTGTTGTTGTTCCCCAGTGCTGCAAGGGGAGATAGTGGGGTTCACAGGGAGCAACCCCAGTTAGTGCCCAAGACTCAGGTCTATCCTCATGGGGGTGCACCCTCACCCTTCTGCAGGCTCTGCCAAGTCCTCCTTATCCCCTACTTTTACTCTCTGCCCTGCTCCAAATAAGTGGGTAGATGGCTTTCCTCCTCAAAATCCAAAGAGAGAGCACGAGGACATGCTACATTTCACCCTAAGAGCATTGGGCCCCCAGAGCGCAGGTAAGTGCGCTGAGGCAATGAAAAAGGACTTTCTGGATTCACTTCCAATAAGCTCTTATTTAGTCCTTTGTGGCTCTGGGTTTGGAGGTTAATGGCTGATACCTGAGCGCAGGCTCTGCACTCTCCAGCCTTTCACTGAACTGCCCAGAAATAGGAAATGGCTGCAGTTTTTCAGAGGCGAGTGTAGTCATTACGTCCCTATGCCCATTGAGACCTGCCTCTGTGTACGTGTATCTGTAGCCTGGGAATGCAAATTTAAACTAAATGCATTTTTCTTGGGATGGGGTAAGGGCTCACAGGACATCAGGTCAGATGCTGGTGCTGTTTCAGGGTTGCACAGGGTTGACAGATGAGGAGGTGGCTCCTTTCTTATGCATTTGGTTTGTTTCTGCAGTATAACTGACTTCTATGTACACCTACAGCCAGCAGTTACAGGTCCGGCTTTGTTAGATCTGTCACAGTCTTCCTCCAAGCAAAGGGATGAACTTCCTGAATATTCTTCCAGCCCTATAGCCTGCATTTCCAGAATTACTCAGCATAGCATTTAAACCGTGTAAATTAATGGGACTTAAATATGTGCTTCAAGTTAACTGTATTCTAAAGCTGAACTAGAGTTTCATTTTCCAGATAAGTCTTGTTAAAATTTGTAAGGAAAATTTTCATCTTCATATATATGAAATATGATAGTTCTTCCTTCCTTGCTTTCTCCTCATAGATTTTACCATTTTATTTTCATTTCTTAGTGAACTTCAACCTGGAGCAATGGTCATTCCTGTACTGAAGCCACAGTGATTGTAGCTCCTGAGTAACTTCAGTGGCAGCTGGAAGGGTCCTGCAGGGCTAGGTTGTGTTAACGCGTGCTGCTCATGGAGAGATGATGACTGGAGGAGGCACATGGCTAAGACTTTGTCACAGTATCCTGCCGGTTTGGCTTCTATTAACCACCAATTAATGGCCCAGTCCTGCACCCCTTATGCGGACAAAAAAGGACATTTTCTCAGAAAGCTCATGTGGTTGCTTCTGTTGCAGTAATTATTTGCATGAATAGAGGGTCCTCGAGTTGGTAATGATTTTTTGGGCTGTCAATTCTGGGAAGGACATATGCCTAGCATAGCTTTAGCTAACATGTCCTGCATGTTTTACATGTTTCTTATGTGTGTGAAATGTAATATATTTTGGAGTGATGTATTTAGATATGATCTCATATAAGTTTGGAAGATAAATACGTTCATATCATATAGCACTGACATACTTATTTTCACTTAGGACTGCTTGTATTCAAGGACTTCTTTCTGTGCTTGGTAGAGTCAGTAGGAGCCTTGTTGCTGGCTTAGCTGGATCATAATTAGGTCCAAATTTTCCCTTCAAATTGCAGCCATCTGTTTGAAAGAAAAACATGCTATGCAACATAACCATTATGTTTACGTCAAACGTTAATGTTAGGTATGGATCCATCCTGTCAATGGCAAAAAGATCTATGCCTGTCTGTATGAGACTAGATAATCCCTTGAAACAGGAATGATGTTTTATCTTCTGTCTGCCCACAACACTTCAGCGACCAGTCTCTGGGGTCTTATTCCTTCAAAGAATGACATGAAAAAGGTTGAGCTGCAGCTCTTGCCCAGGTGAATGGCACTTCCCTTTGCAAACAACTTTGTGCAACTTGCTGGCAGAATTACCTGGACAGAAATCTCTCCTTAAATTTACCTTTCTTCCACATTACTTGCCTGAATTCATGAAGCCAAGGAGGAGGAAGAGGCAGGAAGAGGAATGTCCTGATTCCGAAGAAGCTAGGAATCTGAAAATGGAGAGGTTTAAAAAAATTCAAGAGGAGAAATTAAAGAAATAAATGCTAGGTATAGAAGTCAAACATGCACTGCCTGATGGGAGAGCAGTGCTTTAATGGCATAATTAGTGAACAATCTTGCTGAAAGGTCTCTCTGCTCACTGCCCCTTGGTACCTTACTGTGCTTCTATGGTGCAATATTTGTTCCTGGTTTCTTCTGGCAAAGTTTATAGAGGCAACTTTAAAAAAAGGGGAGTATTTTCTGTAATTATTTGTCAACCAGTCTACTGCAGTAAATTATGCCCCAGCCCCATGCCTTTCTGTTTAACACGAATCAGATGAGAGCATCATATTTAGTTTAATAAACCGTAATTTCCGACAAAGGTAACTGTCACCTTTTGTTTCATTCTGCGCGTTTATTTTTCAAGCACCAGAGCTGACCTCCGAACTCAATCTGCACTTGCCTATTGATGCATAAATATCTGTAATATCACAGTAAATTAAATTCAATTTTAAAGGGTTTCTATTTAACAATCTGTCAGAACTTTCACAGCATTTGATTTCTAGTTTCCTCTGTCCACTGACAGGTTTATCTCAATATGGCTTGATTAATGAAACCTTTTATTTGGAGTAAGGATACCTATTATTACCATAATCTCTTAATGCTTGCTTAGGCAACATTGTACGCTGACAGCAGGGCTCCAAAAACTTCCAGCCCCTTTGCTACTTGGCAGCAAGATTTGGGGGCTGGGGAAGGGACAGCACTGTCCTGTCCTGCACTTTCAAGGGGGGTGTTTGCAAAATCAAGCACCTTCCCAGTTTAGTGGGTTTGGCAATGTTATTTTCACAGCAGTTGGTGTTAAACATGCCTTATTACAAAGTACTTTTACTTAAGATTAGCAAATGTACATTTCATTTGTGATTAGTCTTATCCTAGGGATGCAATAGATGTTTTATGGAGAATTTGTTGAATTTAGGGAAAAAATACTATAGCATAGCCTAGAGAAGTTTGTATAGATTTGGATATCAGAGCCATTGACTTCTAATCCTTGGTTTTCCTATCATATGGCCCCAGGTAAATCACTTCATCTCTCTGTGCTGTAATCCCATCTCACTGATGGGCATGCACAACAGAGTGAATACAGTTACACCTATGTAAGGCAGAGTAAAACTGCTCCACATGAGAGAAGAGTCAGGACAAAACATTTTCATTTTCCTCTGTTGAGGAAACTTACTGCACAGGAGGTTTGGAAGTTGAATTACTGATTCCACCACTCTTTCAGCATGCAGTTGTTACTACAGACTGCTCTGCAACAGTGACTTGGATGAAAGATGAGGTGCTGTGATACCCTTAACAAGACAGAAGCAAGGAAGTAACCAGCAAGTTGCATCCCTGGATTGTAGGTAAGGTAAGGACTGTGCTTTTCATCCCTGAGAGATCTTTACATTTAAACAAGTTAAGGACAATTGCACCTTTCTCTGGGCTCCTCACGGATCTTGCTCCTTCCCAGCTTGTACAGGTGGTGGGTGAACTTGCAGCCCCACAGAGCGCAATGGGAGCTCTGACACTGACTTTAGCAGGGCCAGGGTTCACCGGGAGTTTGATCCCATTCTTATTCTTGTTTACAGCTGGGGTTTGGCCTTTTTCCAAACTGCTCCTCCCTGGGACTTCTTTAAGAGCTGATTGTCAGACTCCGTCAGGTTCTGCTGAGTCCAGCGCTTCTGACAATGAAGACCTCACCTCCCAGCTTGACCACCTAAAAAGGGATTGAATAATCTAGGTGGGCTCTGACAGCTGGGTTGTCTCCAACTTTCCAGGGACACTCTTTGCTTTCGGCTCTCCAAGATCTCCAAGAGACTCTCTAATTGAAGTCCACATCCCGCTGGAGTCAGGGACAAAGTCCCATCAGTGTCAGTAAAGATTTGATTGCTGTGCATGCCAACGTAAGGATCACGTGTAAAATGTCACACATGATATGTCACTCCAAATAGTCACAAATCCCTTTTGTGTAGAAATACAGAGACCTACCACATCAGCATTATGTAACTATTAAAGATGAGAATAATTTTTAAGGTGATTTGTGTACTTGTTTCTATGGAATGAAAATATTTCAAGAGGTTTATTTCATTAAGACATTAATCAGCATCATGAAATACATGCTCAGTTCTGCATTAAGACCCAGAGAGGCACTGTCGTTCCTATATAAATGACTCACATATGACGATTATATTAATCTATCAGTGTACACATACAAAGAGCACATACAAAAGCATATACAGTACTTTGCACATATATACTGAATCACAGAATATTTTCACCATATAAAAAGTTGGAGAAACTCATTAGAAGCACATTGTATATTTTCAATCAATAAATGCAATATGGTTCAATGGCCCTGCATACAATGTGTGCTTCCAAGAGCAATACTTTCAATAGACGAATGCTTTAGATTGTCATAAAAATGTTTATTTGCTAGAAAGTACAGACTTCTGCTCATGAAATCCTCCTTGTAGAATTATTATAATTCTCCAACACGTTTCAGACTTTTTGGGTTGTTTCACACTCTGCTTTTTAACCTTCAACAACAAACATTGTTGTATCATGAAGACAGCAAATCCAAACAATTACATATGTAGTCCAAAGGCATACACAAGAAAATCAATATTTGACATCTTTGCAACTCCCTCTTTGGAGCAGCGCTCAATAGCTCTTATTCATTATACACTTATGTCTCTTTCAGATTCGCCTTTGTCACCAGAAACCCATTTTTTTTTCTCCTTTGACTTCCACATAACTTCTTTGCCCTGTACTTTTACAGATGCCTTCTGGCTATAAATACTAATGAAATCTCTTTGCTTAATTCAATTTTGCTGGTACACTTACAGTTATGACCTAACTTTCCCACGAGAGAGACTGATTGAACATTCCAATACCTTATGGATGGGAGCAAACACTCCACAGAACCGGACTGACAATTTCCATAATTATAGAATTCACAGCCTAATGACCTTAAAAAACAATAAAAAGATCTCTTGTTAATTCCATTTCTGTTACTGACATTCAAGATATTTCATTTTTCACAGGACAACAAATTTACTTTTTATTTTCAAAAGAGCAGTCTATCCTTTTACCCTAGATTAAATTTTCTGAATATTGAAGGATTTCATTGAATATTTAGCATTTCTTTGTCTTTTAAAAGTTAGAATATTTATGATCCTTAGAATGCTTCTGACTGATTTATAGCAATCAATTATAAGAGTGCGTTTTCAAATAGCCCTTTTAAAAATGAAGAATAGAATAATTAAAAAGATCAGAAGTCCTCCCTTGCATATAATTATTTCATTATTTCATTACAGTGCAGAAATTGTTTTTGCTGACTGTGAACAATTTTAATTGAGCAAAATCTGTATTAATATACGATAGCAAGCAGTTCTTCCTAAGAAATAAGATCACTAATTGCCTAAATTTTTATTCAGCACAGTGAGCCTTAAAAGCCACATTGTAATATAAACCTAATCACTAGGTACAGTGGATACTTTGCCATAGTGGAGACATTCCCAACACATAACCTTGCTGTACAGCTAATTTATTCCTTCAACAGGTTTATTGCTGCATGAAACATTTGTTTGGGTGCCGGTTTGTCGCAGGCTGAGTGCAGAGAGCTTTGCTGCCAGCCTGCCCATCCCTGCTCAAGCAAGGCTGCCCATGCTACATGGTCCGAAAGATGGCTCATGCCATGTATGGCCACCTTGTCCCCATGTTTTGGTGGGGACACTGCCATGGGTTGGTGGTTTGTGTGTTTGTTTTTTAGACATTTGTCCACGATGTTTGTGCCTTGCCCACATTGTTCTTGTTCCTCGCTTACCATTGCCTGGCTCCTCTCTCCAACTGCTCTGGGGTTTCTCTCTGCCCAAAGGAGAGAAAGACAAACACCACCAGACAGAAATTAAAAGTGGGATCCTGACTTTGGTGTCTTGAATCACTATGTGGATGAGGTCTCCCCTCACTGTAAGTATCTGGGGAGTTTCTGCTGTTGCTGAAAGGTCTGAACTGTACATACTCCACCCTGCAGCACCCACTGGGAAGGCAGTGGTGTTTGCTGCAGGCTGGGTTTTGGGTGGTCTTACTTTGACCAGGAGACCAGTTCTCAGTCTGCTCATGCTGCTGTTGACCTCTGCATTGGGTGCTGTGGTTGGGTGGACACCCCCAGGTTGTTGTCTACCCCAGTCAACTCCAGGCACTCGGAGGAAGCTCCAGAGGAACAGAAGGGAGTGCTGTGCACTTAAATTGGGATGCTAATATGTGTTTCACTGTCACTGGTGCCTCCCCTCTGCATGGAGGGATTTGGCTTGCCCCGGGGACTCTCTCTGCCACCTGTTGAAAACTGCCCTTCTGCTGGCTGGACTGAAACTCCTTTGGCCCTATGCGACATGCCAAATTGTCGTCTGCTTTGCAAACATACACTGGGTCACTTGGCTATGATGGTTCTTCCTGGCGCTTGCTGCAAGGGAAGATGGGGCTTGCAGGAAGGGTGAGCTTGGGCTGCTCCCGATAGGGTGGGCATTGACAGGGGCTGTATATGAGACTGTAGGGGCAAGGCTATAGGTCCAAGGGCTCCCACCAGCTGTTGCTTGCTCCCAAGCCCTCCCCAGCTGCTGGGGTGTAATATTCCTGTGTGCCAGGCACAGGCAATCCGTTCTTGTGTTCAGCTCCTAAGTTGAGCTCAACATCCCAGTTGAGTTGATGTAGACCAAGAAATACCGGTGAGGTTGTCTCAGAGTCATTTAACTTAACCTGAGACACTTTTTTGGAATGAAGTAAAGTCTTTTTAATAAATAATAACACCTTAGCCAGCACAGTGCTGGCAGACAGCTTGCGATAGCTTCTGCCTAAGGTCTCTGAGCTTGACAAGAGGAGCGTGCAAGTCCACGTCAGAGGCAGCACGGTGCCTGGAAGTGCAGATGTGTTGTTATCAGGAAATGGTTGCTGCGGGGGAAATCTGGAGTTTGTCTGAAGTGCAAGTTTCTTCTGTCATGGCATAGTTGCTTCCGGGGTGCTGGGGGAAGTTGCAAATGGGGCTGCTGCTGGTTTGTGAATAAGGCCCTTTGTCAAGACTCAGCTATGCCCCCTCCTCCTCTCAAAGACTGGCTGAAGCCCATGCAAAGAAGAAAAGTGGAAATTAAAGATAAAATTCTGGGCCAATGCAGCAGCCTTAATATAGTGTCTGAATGGGAGAGAGAAGATTTATAATTACCTCAAAGTGAGGCTGGAATTTTCCTCCTGAGCTCAGTGCTTTCCAGTCCCACTGTGAAGTCTTAAATGCAGTTTTGGTGCCGAATTAACACTGTAGTGTTAAAGTAAGAACAGTAGAAGTACTAGTACCAATAACACCCGGCAGCAATCAAACACAGCCACATTAAGGAATGCCTGGCAGCAGATGTGATGTATCCCTCTGCTATTCTGTACTGGCAGCCCTCAGGTACATAGTTATAATTCCTGAGAGAGGCAGGCTCTGGAGATGACAGACTGTATAGTTACAATCTATCATGAAAAATTTTCAAGGATGAGTTAATGATTTTGCGCAATTTCCAGACCGGTTAGCAGAAGACTGGAAGCCTGGAAGCCGGAGTTTCCCTGGGCTGCAGCAACCCAGGAACAAGTAACTGTTTTTGCCTTGTGCCTGTTTCCACATCTATAAAACGGGTAAAGATCCTGCTTTTTTGGTGAAATGATTTAAATCTATTTCAGAAAAGTGTTCCATAGGAAATATCCCAGAGCAGGAAAGGGGGGCTAAAATCAACCCAACTTTTCTTGCAGCAAAATCAGTGCTAAAACTAGTCCTAGGTTAACACTTTTGTTACTGCTGAACAGCTATATCCTGTGCTTGCCTGAAGAAGATAGTGTAAGACAGGGAATGTGTCTTTCTTTCTTAGTGACTTTGATGTCTGATATCTGTGCCCAAGTGGATATATGGGCATTTACATTTCAAGCATCCCGTTACAGATCCTCGTAATTCAGCCCTACTCCCTGCAGTGCAGGCTGCAGCTAAAATTCATTTTTGGCACCCAAATGAGATACGGACAGATATTGATGCTGTAGAACAGGCCACTTTGTGTCCACTGGCCCTGTTTGCGCACACGACATGGTCACACACACCATCCCAGGGGGCACCAACTAACATAGGATTGAACTGGGGCAAATTTACTATCTTCTTCTCCAGGTGGAGGCAGGAAATATTGAAAACTCCTTTTGTATCTGCTTGTTCCTACCTGAGGTCTGCTGTTGCATGCATGATTTTTGGGCATGTGAAAAAGTCTTGCACCTTCCCAGGTGAGCTCTGCTCTGCTGTGGGTTTCCCTGGTATGACCATTACAAACAACAACAACTCCACACACCCCTGCACTAGCTCAATTTCCTTCCCAGTCTCCACCAAGCTGGTTTGCAGAGGTCTAAAGCTTAGTTTTCCAGCCTGTGAGAAACTGCTAACAGTCTGCTCTTCCAGATGTTGCCTGAAAAGCTAAAAAGTTGGGAAAGAGCCTCAGTGACTCCACAGGCCATCCCTCCTGGGTATTCACTGGAGCTGCTGGCACCCAGTACCCTGCTCCCTGGGCACCAGCCCCACCAGGCTGGTCCTTGCAGTGCTCTGGGACTCTGGCAAGGAGAGGAGGCTCCAGCTGTGCCCAGACACATTTCTGCAGCACTGACCCTCTGCTCACAGCTCTGTCCTTTGAAAACTTTGGCACTTTTACTCTGGTGAGCCCTCTTGGTGCTTCCTCAGTGCCCAGGGTAATCTGTAACAGGTCCGTTCCCTCGCAGTCCCAGGACAGCTGTGTGTTACAAAGGATTTGAACTGCCATCTGTGTCCTTTGTGCCTGCTCATGGCTTCTCCCCCTGTGCCCGGGAAGATGGAGAAGGTTATTTGTCTTAAGAACATTTTCTCCTTCTCCCTCTTTGTTGTGCAGCAGTGTCAACAAGCAATTTGCTCTCTCTAGCATAATTCATTTCTGTTTGGGCCGTAATTGTCTCTCCCTGTACGTGGCTGGCTGCTTGCCTAGCTATTCCCAGGCTCTCCCTGGGGTGTTTCACAGAGCTCCATCAAAGCAGGGTCAGCCCTCGGCTGCCAAGTGATGGTTACTGTGCTGCTCGTGTCTGCCACGAAGAACAGGGACTGCTCCGAGGGGCTCCCATGGTGCTCGATATGAGTGGGGATGGGGAGAGCTCCAAGCAAACACTTTGGGGCAGTTTAAGATATTACTGCCTCCAAGATAGCTGTTGTGCTGGGAGGCTGCTGCTGCCCGATTCCCAGCCCTCCTGTGGAGCCCTGTTCAGAAGGCTCTGACAAGACATGTGGGATTGGTACTATCTGCTCATCTGGACAAGAAACCAAAGGCTTTCTCAGCTTCCTGTCTGAGATGTCTCATTTGACACCTTGCAAATAGTTTACTTGATGTTTATGTAGCCTTGAGAAGAGGAGACATGTCAGGACTGAATTATCGGCATAGGTAACCTGGATCGGATCTAGTTTGTGTAGCCCATGAGGTGGTGGCTGGTAGGGCAGTGTGTGCTCCTTGGGACTCCAAAATGGACCTGCCTGTAGCCGATTGCTCCCTTCTCCCAGTTCACCCCATTCCCAGACGTGCCTGTGCATGGCAGCTGGTGCACGTCTGCTGGAGCAGAGCAGGTGAGTGAGAGCGGGGATGTGGGCTTTTGCTCTTCCTGCACCACCGCTGCACAGCATCCATCTGGATCCTGGCAGGAGCCTGGTTGTGGCAGAGGGACCTCAGTGCAGGCTGAGCTAAGAAGCAGAGAAGGGGGAAAGGTGCCCATTCGTTATGCTGCTGCAGCTAGGCTGCCATCAGTACCCAAATAAGCTCATTTAAAGCTAAACTCATATAGGTATACACTGCACTGCACAGTGCAATCATTAAAAAAAAAACCCAGACCCTTCTCTCTTTCACCAGGATGACATGAGGATT
The DNA here is from genome assembly GCA_013389945.1 of Fregata magnificens. Classification (NCBI taxonomy): domain Eukaryota; kingdom Metazoa; phylum Chordata; class Aves; order Suliformes; family Fregatidae; genus Fregata; species Fregata magnificens. Next base: position 17,703 of record WAAD01037761.1, read on the forward strand.
AATTAATTAGTACTTTAAGTGCTTGGATAGTCCGTTGATGGAAAATCATAGCTTATTCACCCATTTTCCCTTCCAGGTGGTCAGAAAAGAGTGGGCATTTCACTCATGGGTGCAATGGACGCATATCCATTGCAGCCAAAATTTTGCAAGGGAGGGAAGACCTTGCAGAGGGCTCTTGCTTCCTGTAGGTGATTCTGATGTCAGGAATGGTTTAAAGGGATGGAAAGCCATGCCCTAGGATAAAGGACTCCACTGAACTCAGCCTAGAGCAGGTTAAGAAAGACTTGATGATAACCCAGAAGTTTCTACAAGGACAACAAAGCTTTCATCACAGTCTTTTCAATCTATATCAATCAGGCAAGACAACAGTGAGGTGCAAGAACATGCTAGGCAAATTCAGACTAAAAATCAGTGCACGGTTTTTAGGCGCAGGGAACAATTCAACAAGAGGTGCAGTGGCTTCGGTTTTTGCTGTTGATTTTAAAATTAGGATTGTTCATTTCTTTGAAAGTGATGCTGGAGTTTAAACAAGAATGAAGGCAGGATTGTCTGTGCCTGTGATATGAGAAGAGACTGATGGATCCTCGTCATTCTCCCTGGCTTTGTAGTCCTTACAGACCAAAGTCCTGGTCCTGCCCTCACCTCCATCGCTTCAGCGGAGCCATTAGGAAAGGGCTATATCCCGCACCACTGCTAAATAAGCAGAGTTGCCTGGCTTGGGTGTCCCTTGGATGATTTTGGACCTCTGGGTGGTGCAGAGCACAGCAGGGCTGGTGTCCCCTCCTATGAGCAGGAACGCATGGATGCACCATGCCGTGCCCTGTCACCTTCCTCCCTTTGATGCCCAAGAAATCACAGGAGGGTTTAAACCTTGGGAGTTCCCTAGAGGGATTTGGTGATTCATCCTGAGCTTCCTGTGCAGTCAGTCTATTCTGCAAAGCCATTTCTGCACCGTCCTCCCCAACACCACACACACATAGAGACACATGCTGCACCTCCAATGGCAAAAGCCAGAATGTATCTCTTAGAAAGGCCCAAAAAAATCCACTTTTCTTTTATAATAATATTTCCACAGGCCAAACAATTGATGGCTGGACTAGGGGAAAACATACATCTTTGCTTCCAAGTAATAGGCTGCAGATTTGCAAGACTAAATCCTTTTAAAAACCCAGAATCACATCCATTCAGTCCGTAAAAGAAAAAGAAGTCTAATTTGATAACATTATACGTAAAGTGTTTTCTTGACTTAGATATATTCTAGGCGTGCCAGTTATATAATATGGAACAAGCACAGGGAAGGGACTTGATCACATTCAGATGATACTAAATTATCTTATGACACAGGCTGTATCTTTTTTACAACAGAAAATGGAAACAACTGTGTCCTTGACCTTCAAAAAGGAATTGACTTCCCTAGCTTAACTATTCAAACAAACAACTGTGTACTCTGTTCAATTCCTGTGATAATTTTGATTTACTGTAAATGACTGAATTTAATGAACTAAATTATGCTATTTAAATGCATTTTGTGAATGGTATTGTAGTTTGTTACTAAGCATTATGTCTATGCTAAAGTGTGCTGTAAATGATATGATATGGAACATATGTGCTGTATTCATAATTTAACTGTTGCTATGGAGTGCCTTCTTCAATAGGCTTCTTTGAAAAACGAGTTCTTTATTTACCTGGTAAAATGAAGGTGATTTCTCAGCAAATCTCTAGGTCTCACTGACCTTGACAGAATTACAGTGCTAATATTTTTACATGGATGAACTGTTCTTCAATAATTTTTCCAAAATAGATGGCACAAATAGGTTTTCCATTAATGCTGGGACATATTACATGTTTTCTAATCTCAGTTTTCTTTTTGTTTGAACAAATGTTTATTACAGCTATTGCAAAATGACTCCCATCCTCATTAGTGATAACAGGTTTTTGAGTTCAGAGCTAGTTCTCAGGGTCTTGGACATGATTTCCATAAATGCCTCAAGCCTGATGCCGCAGAGACAGCCAGTGCCCAGCTCCTGCATCTGGCCATGCAATGCAACATGCATTACACTCCTCGTTGCAGCTGTTGCTGAAATACTTTGTACATTTGAATTTCTGTGTTTATGCTGATTTTTTATATTGAACTGAAGCACTAAAAAAAATGGTTTTTTTTTTAAATGCCACTGCTGGCCCTGCGGTTTTTGTTTGTCACTGCAGTGGTTGTGTTGAGGGGAACAGGGCTGCAAGACTGCCTGTTCCCCATCTTCTGTGATCTGCCTCTCAGTGTCCTCAGGAGCAATAACCGTTCAGCCTCGCGGGAACATCAAGACCATACTCAGGTCTGTGTAGAGACAATCTGTGGCTTTTCTGGAGATCCAACCTAATCTTCTGCAGAAGCTCTGAAATGTGTGCTCCTGGACAGACACTTCTCACTAGTGAGTCCTCCTTATTCTACTGCCCCTTTCACAGCCTGGTTATGAGGTGGCAAAAACACCCCTGTATTTTGGTAAAGCACACTATCAACTATAAATCAGATGCAAAAGCCCAAGTGGTTGCTCTTGATAGCTCTTTACAATCCTAACCCTGTATTTGAGCCTTACTTTCAGATACATCAGCGATCAGTGTCCAGAGCATGGTTTAATACATGGTATTAATTAGACAGGATCCACTAATAAAAGACCAAATCCTGATTCCAGCAAAATCATGCAAATTAAATAGTAATTGGAAGTGGCAGGAACACATTTCTTTAGCTAACTAGATCACTGACTGGACAATATGTACAATTTGGTTAAAAATTTAAACAAACTGTACAACCATCCAAATATAGCAGCCCATTGTCAGGGTGCATTTTCTTCTGTAAGAGATGGGTGCATCATTTAAGTCCAGAAATCCAACCGGTACTTTGGCAAGTTGGTGCTATGTACGGTAGAAGTGTTACATACGGTAATGTAATGTTTAAAGGGAAAAGGTTACCTAAACAGATATTTTTGACACTGAAGGCCACCAATTTGACTCTGTTTTGCTGGTATTGTTATTTTTGCACTTAAAGCCATGTTCAGCAGAGCTAAATGCAACAATTGTGGTTCCTGCAATGGTTTGCAAATTCCCTTTAGCCATATACAGTTTTTCCTTCAATGCTTCTGTGCTAGTCAGGGCCACATAGCTGGTGGTCACAAACTAAGGGTGTTATCTGTAAAATGATACATAAAAATAATTCTAATGTTTTCAGAAAATGATGGGAAATTGAGTAAAGCCTCTAGAATTTCAATGGCTACTTTTAAATTTGGAGCCTCATTTCAGATTTTTCTTCTTCTCTTCTTCTTTCCAAAGGGAAACTGGTAATACTTTCTGAGAGCAAATAACAATGCAAGAAAATTCTGGCAACAACAGGGGAGGATTTTTACAATATCTTGGAACATATCAGTCGTCATACAATGTGTATATAATGGGTCAGATAAGGATACTCTTTAAAGTACTGATGAAACATTGAGCCATATATATTACCACCTTTTAACTAATTTGAACATTCACAGTAAATTATGGCTGGATTTCATAACTGTTCATCAACCATCAGCTCCCAAGGAGAACAGCTGAATTTTCTGAATATTGACTTCTTTGGAAAACCTAGCTCATTTTAACTATATTTTTTGTGCTACCATTGCAAACAAATGTAGCAAATATTGTAAGGTTTTTTTTAATAGCCATATTTCCAACAGCGTATATCACTGTTGGCATTTTTATATGTACAAAGGCTCCTCCTGGAGGTCAGTTGCGTTGTTAGATGCCCCGCTCCACAGCTTAGCATACTCAGGTGGATTTTTGCAGACCAGCCTGGGTTCCTGCATATGTCAGAAAATGTACTTGAAAACCAAACTGTCAAAAATATAAAATCAAACACATGTGGTATGTTTAAGAAACTCTTCCTGAAAAGCCTGTTCCTAAATGTTTACTAACTAAGTGTAAGCGGGTCTGTCAGTTTGCATGTGTCTAGAGAGGAAGAAAAACCTGAAGTTGATTTCATGTTTTCACTTTCTCTGAAAAAATAAATGGAAAGATCTACTGAAGGAAGCATGCTCCCCCCTGCACAGTGCACAAACAGCAAAGCCTCCTCCAAAAGGGGATAATGCTTCCCAAGGCCTGTCTAAAATGGGTACCCCCCAGCATCTCCTGCTGTGGAGAGCTTGAGCACATAGCCAGTGTGTCCAGGAGGATGAACAAAGTTTGGGCCCGAGTTGAAGCTCAGGTCATCGCCTTCCTGAAAGGCTGTGGGGCCAAGGCTGAGGCTGCTGCTTCAGCGAGGGTGGTGCTGGGAGCAGGCTGGGACCCCTGCCCACTTCCCCTGCCGGCACAGCTCCGTGAGAGGCGTTCGCTCTCTAGCACTGTGTCGGCTCTGTTTTTATTTTGGCTGAATCAACTGCAAACCAAAATGATGTGCAGAAAGTGGATAAGGCCTCTTGAGCCAGGAATTACCATGGCATGAGCAGTCTCCCCCGGGTACCTGCTCTGCATTGTGTACCATAATTGTGCGAGAGAGAAGGAGCTATTTTTCAGCAAGTGGCTATTGGATACTTCCTGTGCTGCATATCAACAACCAGATCTTGACCCAGAAATGTCAGTCCCCGCTCAGAGCAGACAAGGAAGCATAATTAGAGATGCTCTGGCAACGTATTTTAGCACTGACGGTGACAATGTTTAAATTTTTAATCAGGCATGTAACATAAAAAGCACATAACATGAAATGTGAAAAGAAAATTGGCAAATACCGACGTGCTGTTTGACACTTTATTTCACTGAAGGAAGTGAACATCAATAAACATTATTTATCATAAATGACAGAGAGGAAGGCGTGTTTCTAATAAAAACCTTCACATTGCAAGGGGTGAATCTCATAAAAGCACCCTTATAGTACTGTAAAAGCCATGCTGGTCCAAATCACAAAAGGAAACACAGAGACCTTTCTTATGAAGCTATAATGTGTACCCAGATGTGTTCCCTCATGGCAGCTGGCTTTGGGGGGCAGAGAGGTCCCCCCAGGGTGCAAGGACCCTCCTCCTTTACCTGCCATGTCCCAGTGTGGCACAGCTCTGAGCCCTATGGTGGATGACACAAAGGTACCTATATGTGAGATACAGCAAATGTCCTCCCAGGTCTGAGGTTCAACCCTTCAAGAACCAAATATCCTGTGACAAGTTTTGCTCAGTGCTGGCAAACATTGATCTCACTAGTCAGATATTTCTAGCTGGAACCTTAGAGACAAACCTGAGAGATGGGGTGGGGTGCAGCTGTACTGATCCGAGGTGCAAATGGGGAGCTGTTGTGTTACCCCCTCACACCAAAACTCTTACAGTCTCTTCCTGTATTTGCAAAGCGTTTCAACATCAATGTCTCTGTAAACTGTTTGGCACTTTCTCCTGCCTAAACCCCGTCCCACCCACCATGATTATTTGATGTGGGCTCCGCTGAGCAAGGCCCTGTGGTGTTCTGAGCCCGCAGAAGCGCTGAGCTCGCTTTATAGGGCTAGATGAATGCACCCAAAAATTACTTGAGGGAAGTGCTAAGGTGCCAATCCAAGTATGCCAAAGTTAGAAAAGGCCTGATTTAGGGCTATTCTTGTCACTTTAATTTGTCTCTGTCGTATGCCCGAATAGAGAGAGAGTCTCCAACTGCATGATTCCAGCTTCTGCAGCAAAAGAAGTACAAACTTAGAGACAACAACCGTGCAGTACACCCTGTGGAAAACAGTGTGTGATTGCTTCTGAAGCCCACGTGAACATGCGTGCACGCTCTGCCCACTTCCCAGTCTCTGGAGCTCCTCTCTGCCTTCTCTAGCTGTAGCTCTCCCTTTCCTCCCACTAGAAAATCCCCTTCTCTTCCAGTCCTAGTCCCTGACATCTGCCTCCCTGTTCCAGGTTCCTGCATTTGCCTCCTTACTGCCAGGTCTGACTCTTGTTTCCTCTGCACCAGGGTTATGTTTTCCTGGTCTGTGCTGTTGGGATGTTGTGGGGGAAGAGCTGAGAGTGCAGGAGGGAGAGCGGCCGGAAGCAGGAGGGGGCCTAGGAAGTCCTGCTCAAGTGCCAAAGGTATGGGCTGCTCTTCTCTTGCTTGCTCTGATGTGATCACAGTTGCTTGGTTGATGGGAGCTGTGAGGAGAAGCAATGTGCTATGTGCAGAAGACAGAGTCTTTGGAGGTTGTAGCTGACAAACCCTAAAACCTCTAGTGAGTTTTTAAATTTTTTTTTTAATTTGACCAAATCCAGGCAGTTTTTGTGGGAAGAGTCAAGAGTTCATTCCCAAAAGCAATGGAAGCCTTGCAGCCAAATTTTAAGTACAAACCATACTGAAGTGAGATCTCCTCAATGAGATGGTCGTGAGATTCCTTTGAATGTGGGCAAAATATAATATTTTGCCTTGTCCTTGTTTTAAGGAAGATGTGAATCCTCTTTTTTTTTTTTTTTTTTTTTTTTTTTTNTTTTTTCTGAAATGTAGCAAGATAATCCAGCTTGAGGCAGACAGTCATCATGGGATGTTTCATCTCAAATGGGTAAAGGCTGGCAAAGATATGCGCAACTGAAATCAGATTTATACAATGGGGAGTGTCAGACAAGCTTAACTGTAGGCACTGATCTGCCCCACTTTTCATGGTATTCATAATAACGCTTTTCATGGGAGCCTGCCTGGATTAACTCCTGGACGATCACAAGCCTGCATGTTACTAATAATAGCATCATTGGCTAAAATATCTCCATGTTTGCCGAGTTTCATATTCCAATTTTGTGTCTCTGTTTTGTCCTGCTTTTTCTCTTTTGTTTTCCATTCCCGTCATGCTGTTACACTAATATTTTCCATCTTGGTTCCAAGGGCTGCCATCATTAGCTCCTGCACCACGTGAACATTTGTGTCTCTCCATCAGATTTGTGAGGAGGCTGCTATGGCATGGACAGCTCTCATGGCAGTGTTTCCAGATAGCAGATGGTGACAGCTCAGCGCCGTCACCCGAGGCAGCCGGGGTGAGTTCCCTCTCTTGGAAGCATGCACCGTGGCTGGGGCATGCATTCAGATTGTGACATGGCTAGAACTGGTCAGAAAGTCTGGGGAATTTAGGCAAAGAAAGAGGATAGAAATTCTTTTTTTTTTTCTAAGGAGAAGTAGTAGTTTTGCATTTATTTCAGACTGGGGCAACTGATAAAATGCTCTGTTGTCAGCCCTCACTACCCAGCAGGAGTAGCTGTTTCTATTACCTAGAGACATTACTGCAGAGTACCCTGAATTAAGTTCCAACACAGTGCTTGGTAGTTATGATGAAGGGTAAATTTGCGTCATGGGAGGAAATAAGAGAGTTACTGGACTGTTAGTCCTCCTTTAGACTCCATGGACTTGGTCAAGCACAAGACAGTTTATGCTGGACCAAAATCCCAGCTGAAAGCCAGGAATTAATGTTCATCCCAGCTCCCTACCAACTTTTGGGGCACTGGACAAACATTTTCTGACCAGATCCTTACATTTTATTTCACTGGGATTTAGATACTGAAGGATTTGGGTCTTAATCTCTGCTCTAGTTTCCCAGCTGAAAGACAGTAGTAATATTTCTCTGCCGTACAGCAGACTTGCAGTGAGTAATTATTTCATATTTGTAGACTACTTTGGAAAGAATGTGCTCCATATTGCTGACATTATTAACTTTTTGAGCCTAAGATGGAGCTGTAGAAGTGCCTCTGTGCTGTGCAGTGTTTGCTGCTCTTGAAATCCAAGGAATATTTAGAGGGTTTGACAGGAAAAACTCTTAGGAACAAAAAGAAATCCTTCCACACAGCAAGAATTTGGGGAAATAATGGAGAACTATCAGTACATAGCCTGTCTCCTTGTCGCAAAGCGAGTGTATTTCTAGCCCACATAAAAGCCCTGTTTACTTATCTTGTCAGATGATTTTGTGAGTGTTGCAAGAGGGTAGGAGCATGCCAGGGTAACTGAGTCAACTTGCAGAGAGGACTTACTCAGGCAGCAGACGTGTAAGTAGAGGGCAGGGTTAGCATGGACAGGGCACAGGGTCTGGTGAGCGGATGAGATATGCAGAACAACAAATAAACGCTATGTGGGACAAATCTTAGCCATATGGTCATAGAGCTCACACCTCCCTCTCCCCCAGTCATGCATGTCAATGCAAGTTAAGTTAGTACTTACATATTTTCCCAAACAGGAGTGAACTTTTGAATAGACTCCATCAAGTCCCAGTTTACTATTTTAGAAATGAGAGGTATGTCCTGGCCTGATCACTCAATCCTCTGAATGAGTTGTGACAAAATTTCTTACTAAATAAAACATCCCTCTCTCTGTATATATGTCTGTATGTATATGTGTGCATGTGCGCAAGCATGCGTGTATGTGTGGGTGTTCAAAATTCTATTAATTTGATGTGGACTGTGCAGGAACGTGAAGAAACAAACCCATAACTTTTCATATAATGCAAAGAAGCCTTAAGCGACCCATACAGAACTGTCTTTTAAAAACATGATCCGCTTCAGCATGCATCCGCTCTGGCCATGCCATTTAACATTTCAGCTGGTTCCTGTTCATTTTCCTGTTCCTGTTGGGAAACCGTTAGGTATCAAGGCACTGAATTTAAAATTTTGATTTCTGTTTTTTGCAATGGAAATCGTGACCTGGCTCACTTTGAGGCATTCAAACTGAAGGTTGGGGTTTTTTTTCCTTTTCTTGTTTTACGTCATTTTCAATAATTTCCTCTTGCCTTGTGCTATTTTAAGATGTTTAACTAAGTAGCTCCAGAAGAACCATTCGCAAATAGTGTTGATCTGTGTTTTGAAAGTTTAACGTACACTATCCAATGCACATTTACATACACCACCGAAATCCGGCATTGGGGAAATTAAAACAACAAAACTTGATTGCATATCATGATTTCATATTTTGCAGATGTTAATATTTAATCATATGCAGAGCCATTTAGCTTAAGTGCATTAATGTAACTCATTTAAAAGAGGCCAGTAATTGTCCTATTAACTCCCAGCCTGGATGTTATCCATGCTGCCCTGCTGGTAAGGCCAGAGGGAGAGTCTCCTATTGGCACCCACAGAGATTGCTCTGATCTGTTGAAAATCCTGTTAAAATCTAATTACTTAGGAGAATAGGCCAGGGAATATCTAATGAGCTTCAGGAAACCCACTGAAAGAAATTCTCTTTTAATATAGACTGAAACATCTTCTGTGTTTCAATTACAGTGATACCACACGAACATAATTACACTTGTATAGAAGGGGACTCTTCTTTGTTATTTTAATAATATATCACTGGATTTTTCTTAGTCATGGAAAAAAATAATTTGATTCCCCATAAAAGTTAAATGTTGGTGAAAAGCTTAGTGTTACAATAAATGTAATCTTTGTTTATGATAATTTTTTCTTTGTTTTGTGAAAAAATGTTAGTAAAACCAGGTCACTGAGGGAAGCTGATCAACCAAACACATGCTGGGGAAGCTCGGGGGAAGGTGGAAACGTTGTTGCACCTATGTGAAAGATTTCAGAGAAGGTCACTCACTTCTTTGCCTGCATGAAATTTGGCCTTATTTTTGTTATGGTAATTTAAGCTGTTGACAATAAGCTAACAATAAAATTTCATAGCAGCAGCAGCAGCAGCAAAACAGACTCCTCCTTCCAACAGGGGGGACTATTTGCAATTTCTTCTGCTTGCAGTCTCTTAATGTTGTTCATTTGAAAATTCCCCTGCTAACATGACCAAAATTATCAGTGACAGCTCTCTACATTGACACAAACGGCACCGCTTCTGCTGAAGTCAGTGGACCTGCGCTGCCTCGCCCCGTCAGGAAACAGAGCATAGGACTGTGCCACTTGTGGGTTTGGCCTGTTTGTTGTGGTCTCTGAAAACCCCAGAGCCAGAGCAGCTGATCCAGACGGCCCAGAGCATTGCTGCAGCTGCAGTAACTGGGCTCTCTGTGAGGAAGTAGCGCAGCCCCATTGAGTTTAACAGGATAAAGCCCTGAGGAGGCGGCGTAGGCCCAGATCAGCCTGGATGCCATGTCTGCCTGCCTGAAGGAACAAGCTGGGCAGTGGAGGTCCCATCCCAAGGAATGCTACCCCAAATTATTTCTGCCTCAGCACATGGTCAGACTGGTCCCAGGACAGGGATGGCAAAGAAGCCAGTGACAGAGAAGGTGTTGGATGACCCTGTTCCTGTCCCTGTTCCCTGTCCCTGATCATCAGCCCCCTGCCCCAGGTCCCTCGTGCTGCTGTGAAGGTCAGCAGGGAGGTGGAAAAGCACTTCCTTTGCAGCCAATCCCAGGCTGTCATCTGTCTGCTCCTGACCAATCCCACGTGAGGACCTGTGTTCCTGACCAATTGGGTGCTTCCACGCAGCCTGGCTGCCCCTGAGGGGAGGTGGCAGGCTGAGGGGCGCTGAGGCAGGGCTGGCGCCATGTTGGGTGCTGGGAGAGCCTGCCATGGTCTACTGTTTCCAGGTTGGTTTGCCGACCCTGTTTTAGCCAGTGCTGAAGGAGGTGTAAATGGAGCCTGGCTGTACAGATAGGTTCATACAGTGACTGGCAGATGTGTCCCTCAGGTATCCAACTGCCCTGTGCTGGGGTAGGCTGTGAGCTGCACTGAGATTTAAATAAGAGGGTGGCTGACTGTCTGGTGGCTATACGGAGTGAGTCACAAAGGTGTGAGGGGAGATTCCTCCTCCTCAGAAGTGATACAAACTTGTTATAGACTAAGGTCTTCCGTCCACCACTTCAAACTCCTGCCCAGGGCTTTATGCTGTGACGAAGCTATTGCAGGCAGCCTAGCAGAGAGTCAGGACTGCAGAATAGCTTTTAAAAAGTTTAGAAGAGGCTGCTATGAGTGGAGGTCACCTTTTGGGCTACTCTGACTTCACAGGAAGTAGGTCTAATATTTGCACAACCAGGGACCCAGGTAACAAGGCCTTAACTCTGTTTTCCTTGTTTTAGGTGGTGCACAACCTCGAATTTGTGCTGATGGTTTTGCTTCGGTGCTGACCCCAATGTCTTCCTTTCAAGGCATTTTGATATCGGAAGTGTTTGAATGGCAGACAACACAGGTAGCGTACACAATACATTTCTATCATATGATATATAGCTCTATATTTTAATTTCCTTAGTTTTCTTTTTTTCATCACGGAATGCATTTTACAAGCATGACTCTCTTGCTCTGAAAATAATCTAATACTGCAATGCAACTACAGAAATGTGGACTGATGGAAAACATTAGCAAAGTCCGCTCTGGATGAATCCAGAAGATGCCCTAATGAAGACAATGTAGTCGTATTTTCTTAAGATGTTGGAGGCTGAATATGAAGGGCCAGAGAATCAGAGAATAAGTTGTAGAGTAAGGTTGATAAAAGGTGACCTCTTTAAAAGGATTTTCTTAGAAGTTTAAGTGATAAATCTTTGTCCAACACTTTGTAAACATATTTACTGTGTTCATTCCAGCTATCAAATTCAGCTGAGTGGGATTGCATCCATTATGTTTGGTATTGCTGGAAATGAGGAAAAAAATGTGCTCCCTCAAGCTGAACTCTCACTCATCTGCCTAGAATTTGAAGGCCAAGTGCCTTAGAAGTCCCATATAAAGTCTATCATCTGTAATATTCCTCAGTACATCGTTCAAGTTCTTTTTATACTATTCAGATGCACATTTGGCAGGGAGAAGGAAACAAACCGGGGGAAAATACTAAGATTTGGCTGAACTGTAAACTCTATATCAGGAATCGATCCAAACTTTGATTTTGCCCTTTATAAACCACAAAACTGGATCTAGATTCAGAGTGAATCATTCTCAAATTCTGAGGCTCAGTTTGGTGTGGAATTACTGAGCTCTCAAAAATCTAACCCAGGCCCTTGGGTAGGAAAGCCCTTGGAGGCGATACTGGCACAGCTTGAGCTAGCATGAGAGCTAAAGAAGCTGAGGGACCTCCTGGGCGCTGCAGCCTCATTCACTGAGTGATTAGTGTTAAAACTTCTGCAGTCTCTTTCCTGAATCTCATCCTTAAAAGGTGTCACATAAAAATAGGGTATTCTACCTACAGAACAAGCAAAGGAGTTTGGAGACTATAGAGACTTCTGGGAAGATGAAACTCAGTGACAGGAGGAGAAAAAATAAGGGTCGAAAGTGGAAAGGAAGGAGGAAAATGGCTACTGTGAAAGACAGTTAAAACCACTTGAAATGTTCCCACCCCCACCCAGCATCCTGGCTCCAGCTCTGTCTGAAATTGTTTCTTTGGAAAAAGAGCCAGTCAGAGTACATTCCTCCTCAAGCCTGAGCGGGTGCGTTATAAAAATGGAGAGTAGCATGTAAATCATTCATGGAGACAGGGAAATAAATAACCCTTTATGCCCATATAAATACTGATCAGATGTTCATAAGGGGAATTTACATGGAGTTTTATTCAGTACTGTCAGCCATTCCTCTGTCTTCCATCATTCCTGCCGTGAAGACAATTCGAAATATGGCGGTGGAGAGAGCAGCCTCTCCACCAATTGATCCACAGCATATCATGTAGAAAGCTCTGAACTTGCCCTCAGTACTGCTGTTATTTTTATTATGGCTCTTAGCTGAGTGAGATCATTCTTCCTGGTTTGCCTCCCAAGAAATAATGGGAAGCGGTATGTTTAGTCAGTGGATTGATTCAGTGATCTATTAGTCTAATCCTGACTCTGCCAATCATCTACTAGGTGACTGCAGGCAAATCACGTCACTTCTTTGTGCCTCTGTTTCCTCTCTGACCTTCTGTCTGTCTTGTTTATTTGGACTGTAAGTTATTGAGGGCAAGGGCTACCTCTTGCTGTTTGTATGTATGTACCATGTCTAGCGCACTGGGACCTCTGCGACGGTTTAATCTCCAAGTAGTGCTGCATGTAAATAATAACATTCAGCTCCTCCTCTAGGAAGTCACAGAAAGAGAATGAGTTGGCAGACGGTTGTATAAACTGGTAGCAAGCTAGAAAGAAATGAGGAAGAGCCACTACCATGAGCTATTTTGCTAGGTGCTCAACAAGCACAGAGCAGGAAGATATTCCCTGCCCCACAGATGATGATGTAAGGCCGCTTTGACCATCACAAGCTGCCCTGAGCTCGCAGTGCCTGGATTCACAACTTATGGACACTTGCTGAGCATCAGGGACTGAGCCATATGCAGTCATGAGGCAGATCCATGCCACGTGGCAAATGGAAACTAAGGTGACTTGCTTGGCCCAAATTAGGCTAAATTATGTGATGTTATGTTGCATCTACTATGAACAAGGAATGCAGCTGAGGAGGTCCTGCAGGCCAAGTGGAAAGCTGTGGTAACCCAGCCTTGGGTTGTTCAGCTGAACCCTCAGATTATGGCTATTCTTTCTAGAAGGATTAGGTTGAAATTTCTTTTGGTTTTGGGGAACTCCATGTAATGCCAAGATTCACACCCATCAGCAGGGCTATAGCAGGAATGTTTTTAATCGGTGGCAATACTGTCTCTTCCCAAGGATCCTTTTAGCCATCATTTTGGTTTTGAAGCCCCTCTTTTAGGTGTGGGGATGACACCAGCATTAGGTAAGCTTTGGTTGTAATTGGCATTCCCTCAGTAGACTATCCCTCATGGATACTGTCAAAATTTTTTTCATTATTTTACATATGGCTTTTTTGATAGGCCTGATGCTTTTTCAGAGACATTTCAGATATCAGATTCTGGAAATATCTTAAAGTGTCTCTGTTCTGTTCTGGTGGAAATCAGGCATGGAGATTGGGCAGTGAGTTCCACAGCGGAGCCTAGGATTTTGTTTGCTACTCTGCTCATGTCTGGCTGCTTCCTCTTTAATCCCTGGAAAAGGCAGTCTAAAATATGAAAAGAAAGAGGATGATCCTGCATTGTGCTCCATAGCTTTTAATATGAAATTCAGCATGTTGCTTTGTTTATGTACGCAGCACTATCTTTCAGAGACTCCTTTTAATTCTAAGGGTAACCTAATAGTTAAGATCAATTTTGGTTTTTGAATGATCCAATTCAACCACCAGTTACTGGTGATTCTGAAAACAAAATTTGACCCATCAGCTGCAGATAAATAACAACTTATGTCCCTTTGTTAAAAATGAAATAAGAAAATTGAAATGATAGATGTTGTATGATATTTTCCTAATGGGATGATGGATTAAAAATGGTGCTAGGGATGTCCAGAGGTAAAGGAAGTAGCTTCTTAGTTCCAGGCTCATAGACTCATTTCTCTGTGGGGTGGTGAAGATGTTTTGTAACATACAGAGAACACTGAGCTATATTTACCCTATCCCAAATAGCATTATTCTCAAAATACAGTGTAGAAGTTTAAAGAAAAACTGATGTTTTAGGCAGATCCTGTACATCCGTGTTAATGGCCATTTGAAGAGGACTTAAAAAACCCCAATCTAGGATGTATCAAGTTTCACTATTAAAAAGTATGTCCTCAGAAATGCTTCCTAGTGGTGTAAACAGCAACAACTTTTGTAGCTATTTATAAAGACGACAATAGCCACAATTCTGCATTCTGCCATAGCCCTTCATACCAGATCCCCTCACTGCTGCGAGGGGCACTGCCCCATATATGTTGGAGAGCTTCTGAAATCATAGGGTATAAGTATATTATAGAGCAATAATTTAGGTAATGTTATAATCCTGATGAATGGGAATTTATGGAAGCAGATCCTACTAGTTTTAATGGGAGTAACATGCATAAATCCCTGTGCATCAAGAAGATTAAACTAAACTCTCCAGTTTTAATTATCGGTTACGTCACTTTTTTATTTGTCATACGTCATACTTGGTACTCAGTAAGGGAGCCTCAGTACAACTGCTGGCCCACTCTTCAGGCAGGCTGGTGGGTAAGGGCTTGTGAGACCAGCTAACACCTCTCCTAGGGACAAATAAACTGGCTGTGAGCATTTTGATAGCCACCTCCAAATTGCACATGTTCATTTCAGTATCTGTCCTCCGTGAGTCTTGTTCAAAGCCAGTATTTGTAATATTAAAAAAATACAGCTAAATTAGAATGTGTGCTGTGCTAAAGCTTTAGTGAGCTAACCTGTCAATAAAAAGTATGTTGTTGCCTATTGCCACAGCATCTGGAGTCATACAAAAGGTAGTACCAGCTCACATAGGTATTGCCCAGACTGGACAGACAGAACAGAACAACCCAGACTGTAAACATAGGCTACTTCTGTTTTCTGTGGTAGAAAATAATATAGGGAAACGTCCTCAGCTTGCATAAATCAGAAATATTCCACTGAAAAACTTCAATTCAGGTTATTAATTCACTTGAATTTTGTGGTTGCTACACTTATTTATGCTAGATGACAATCCACCCCATCACTTTTTCAGTTGCCAAAGAATGGCAATAGTTAAAAACTAACACATATGTACTACATGTACTGTAAAGCAGACATACAGTGAAACACTTGGAAAGAAATTATTTGAAAGTTAAAGCAAATCTAAGCCTGAAATCCAAATGCTGATTAAAATGTAAAAGTTTTGATAAATAGCTTTTAAATTAATTGAGTCTAATATGTCTGTGTGTGTATTTTATTTCTTGATATGTTTTCTTATAATATACTTTGCCTAATATCTGAAATAATTATTACCTTTTTCTGAAATCTGTGTATTTTCAATTTTTGTTTAGGTCTTGCAGAAAAGTAAATCAGACAGAAACATAAACACAAAATACAGTAGTTAAATATAAAAATTTAAGTACCTTGAATAAAAAAAAAATAAGATCATTGCTATGGAATTAGAAGAGACTCATCAAAGTAAAAGTAACTGTGACTAAGGACTATGAAAATATAAAGGGATTAACATATGTGGTAATAGGGCAATTAAATCCTTAGCTTTTTCACTGTGATGATTTTATAGCATCTTCTTACTGTTGCCAGTTTGGAAGCTGCCAGCAAATATTTTCTTAATTGCAAAAGGAGACAATATGTGTCCCACTGTTTCATTCATAACATTTGATTAAGTTAAAGAGGCTGCACTTCTATTTGAGAGAACAAAGAGTTTGAGATGGAAATAGCAAAGACACATTGTGCGTTTGAAAAAAGATCCCAGGAACAAATGATTAACCAGAAATTTTACAGGAAAAAAAAGTCTACTTGTCTTGACAGAATAGCCTGATCCTGTAATAAACCCTCCCAAAGTCAACAGTTCATAAAGTCTTTTGTTCTAGTAAAAGGGTCTTTAATTTTTAACACAAACTCACACTTTGGTATGCATGAGCTTAAGTAAAATTAGAAGACATGTATATAATAGGATTTAATGGATTATCATCTGCATTTTCCAAAGATGTCAGCTTCTCTCGGCTCTGATGGAGTAGCACTTAATGTAAATTTAATTTGAAGTGATGTATGGAGGGCTTGAGGTGGTACTCTGTGATTCCCTAACTGCCTGGAGAGGCTCTGTGGGTAGCATCTGGATTTGGCTGCTCCACATGCCCAGCAGCATCTACTAACTAGGATTAATGAGGTGGCCTGTTCACCAGTGATCCAAAGGAGGTATGCTACATTTACTCCCAACAATATGAATAGGAGGGCCAGTTTCCTTTGGGGGCACACTGTTTGATGAAACTTAATGATGGTCTCGATATTAGGTGTAATAAATATACTGTATAGAAAGCACTTTTGCTTTGTCAGATTTAAATGTTATTTAATCATAAAATGGTGTTGGGCTTAGCAGGGCTGAGTTAAAGATCATAATGGCCTCAGATGACATCTTTAAAGCTAATATTTTGCCTAAGTTGGGAAATAAAGTATCAACTTAAAAGATCTAGTATTTACCTTTGAGTCAATTTTTTTTCAGTTTGGGGAAGAGAGGGAGAAAATCTCTGCTTGCTTGCAAAGTTATGAGATGGTCTTGAAAAATATCTTTGCACTTGCCTCAATGTGTTTATATAGAAATCAACAGCTATTAACTTAGGCAAAACTTCTCCGTGTGGTCTCAGCCTCATTTAGGCGTCAGAATTGTATTTTGCCTTTGTGTCTAACTGAGCATTGAATGAAATCGCAGCTAATTTCAAATTCCCTTTGTCATCATGGTTTTCAGCCAAAAGTCTATAATAAATGGTCAGAAGATGAGCTGAGACTGAATGAATAGTGAGTGGTATTCATCAGCCAAACATAGAGTCCAGATCCAATTATATGTATTCATTAAGTGATAATGATATCATGGTCTTTAACTAGGAAGAAAAGAGTGTAATTGAATAATAACAGTTGTACAATCCCAGCGGAACACACTTTCCATCCCAGCACAGCGACCCTCGGGGATGATGCAGAATTGATGGAATTCTATTACTCTTTGATAGATTTATTATGAAGGGCTGAGTGGACTTGCTACTCCACTTTGTCACTCACACTAATCAGTATCGTAAGGCCCCAAGCGTGCAGGCTTTTGTATCCCTTTGACAAAGACAAGGTTAGGGGAGGATGACAGACACCCAGACCTTTACAAACCCATACCACAAGATGAAATGGGCCAGCTGAGCTCTGAGCTGGGACAGAATTTTAATTTGTTTATCAATGGCTCACATGTGCAACACCATAAGGATATTTGTCAGAGGAGTAACACTGAAGCTAAACTCTTTTGTTTGGCAAGTGGAGCCTGGAAAAATATTTATTGAACTGTAAAAAAACGGGTAAATGAAAGGAAGGTGAAAAGTCTAAGTGGAGTGGAAAATAACTTGCATTACTGTGCATAAAGTATAAGGAGGATGGTTATCTTTGTCGATTTTTGTTTGTTTGAGTTGAAAGAAATTTACTCACAAACTACAGTCTGATCTCTTGTTGATTTAGATTCTGGGGGGACTCAGACAAAACAGAAGTGGGCAAAATGAATTTCATGTGTTGTTTTTTATTGTTGTTTATTTATAAGAAGCTTCCAGTTCAGACAGATGGATTGCTCTCATGCTTTTTCACTATTAAATAACCAGCAAAGTAAATAAATTACCCTGGCCTTAAAAGCTGGAACTTGTAAATACAGTCTTGGATTTATAAAAACAATCTTGTATGTGTTCAAGTGTGGCTGTTTCTACTATTCATCGTTCCCATTCAAATGCAGGCAATAGGCTCTGTCAGCATGGTCACTAGCTATCAGAGCCTGCTGGATTCAGAGAAACAGACAATTTGTTGTGCTTCTGATCCGAACAGGAGCTGCAACCAACATTGGCATAAACAAGGCATTGAATAGGAGGCTGCTGCCAGGGTTTGTTTTTTGTCAGTGTTGTTGAATGATAGATATTTCCATCCTTTTCTTCTCTCTGAATTGCTTTTCTTTTTCTTTTTTTAGTGTAGCATTCTGCATTCTAAGAGGGACTTGACAATTCAGAGTCTGGGTTCAGTGTCCCTGTCCATAAAATCAAGTAACTTGAGCAGTGCTGCTGTCTTGTGTAGATTTGCCATGCCAGCGCCTGTGTCTCTGGTTGGGATTTGTGTCAGAGGCAGCACAGTCAGCTGTGACTGCAGCAGCAGTTGGCGTAGCTGGCTCCGGGGTGAATGTGCACTGTGGACAACGGTAAAGCAGAAGCGGGGATACCAGTGACCATAATGGAAAGCATTTAGGAGAACATTGGTTTTCCACATTTTGTGCTGTGGATTCTCTCCAGGGCCTTTCTCCCACAGAAGCTTTTTTTTTCTTTTTTCTCTCCAGCCAAAGGCACGGTTGTGTGGATGTGTCTGTGAAGCTTGGTGGCCCTGCTGGGTACATCTATAGGGCAAAGCAAAGGTGCATCTGGAGCATGGGAAGACATGCCCACACTGATTATTATCTTGCCAACAAAATCAGTGAAGAGAAGATGACCCAGGTTTTGCCATATGTAGCAACCACAGCACAGAGTTGCTGGCTGGCTGGTGCTTGGGTCTGGAGCCCAGGCAGAAGCCTGATACCACATCAGTATGACTATTACGTGTTTTTTGTTTTGTCTCTCTTGTTCCTCCTGCATAAGTAATTCTGAGGTCTGGCAGTGGACTCTTGCTCTCTTCCAGGACCAACCACATCCATAAACTCTGTGCTTACTAGGGTTCAGCGAAGTCCATTTGTTTGGTTAAGGTGTCAGGGAGTGTCTGAATATTTCAGAGCTGAAAATGGTTGTCTGCACCACAAATAAGACCCGCCATGACAATGGCTCTTCTGCCTGATTTCCTTTGTATGCTACAGCTGTGTGTCTCCCTTTGGGTTGGATGGAGACTGCTTGCCCACGCAGGCATTTTTGTCACTTCTTTGCATCTTGCACGGTCATGGGAGCAATGAGCAGATGGTAGCATTTTGCATCTGTTTTGCAAGAGGATGCCCAGAAAATCGGGTTCCATAAATGGAGTACAAGAAAGGTAATCCTTTTCAGTGCCATGCATTGTGGCGACAGCATAGGATTTCACAAGCCTCTGTTGCTTTCTAGTCTCTCCTAGGGCCCAGCACAAGCCTGTGAACAGCCACTTCCTGTCCAGCTCTGCTTTGCTTCTCTGCTTTGGCACATGGTGATCAACAGGTGTAATCACCATTGCTCCCACAAAGGACGACTTCCTGCAGAACAGATGTCATTTGCAGCGCTATGCTGCCTGCCCATCTAAACCCCTCGGTGTCTGGCCAAAGACCTAACCAACTTGCAGGCAGGCACAGTGCCTCCCAAACAGATGGGCATGAGCATAGGCAGGCCAAGGACCACATGCAAACATGAAATATGTTGGAGGCGGGCAGTATGAGCAGCCAGGAATGTCACAGTATCTCTCACTCCTAACACCTTCACAACAGTGGCAAGATCAGATCCAGCTCAGAGGTGAGTTAACTCTCAGAAGCAGAGAGGGGAAGCAAGGAGGAGAGAGAGTACAGAGCCAGGCAGAGGGATTACATGGAAGAAGTGTTTTAACGATGTCATCACTCCTGCTTCAGCTAAGGCAGAGGAGTATGTATAGAAGAGGCCAGAATAAATGTTTATATCTTAGCAGTATGAATCCTGTTTCTGTGATTTGCTGAGCAAAGTTATTGTAATGAGAAGAGGTGTGTACATGCCTAAGCAGACTTTGATAGAGGACAAGAGGAGAATAATTTGAATAGAAAATCCAGCATTAAAGCTGTTGTCAGTTCACAGCTGTCACAATGAATCCGCAACATTTCTTGTATAATTCCAAATGCTGAAGTATTTTGCAATTTAAAAAAATTTATTTATTAAAGAAAAAAGATCTGGAATGAGAAAGAGCAACTTTTACAGTCAATAAAAAAGGAAGGCCAACAGTGCCATAAAAATGTTTTGAATGAAATCTGCAGTAAATCAACTAGAAAAGGAAGATATTCCAAGAAGGAAGTCTTGCTAGCTATTTTCTTGACAGATTTCACTTTCAAATGGAAGATCATTTTCCATGAAAAAGCACTGTATGTGTGCTTGTCATATTTTGATCCACCGTGTTGGCAGAGAACAGATAATTGCATGAAACTCATTATGTCAGTAGGATCTTTGTATTGCAGGGTGGGAATCACAAGCCAGAATGCTAGTTCGTGTTCTGTGCTACCAGAAAGAGGCAATGGATTGAGTCCCTTGGCACTTATATCCCCTGAGGTCAGTGGAGCTGCCCTGATATTCACCACTGTAACTGAAGGCAGAATCAGGCCCCCTGGATTTTCACAGGTTTAAATCAAGGCAGCATTCACCTCAGGATATATATGTGGTTAACAAGCATACCAATGGGAGCAGTGATGGGGGTCATTCAGCTGGATGTTCTTTCATGGGAGATATCAAAATAATGATTTTATGGTGACCAGATATTTTGTTATAGATGATATCAAGCTCCTTTGGAAACAAGGATTCACATTCTTAGGAGGGTATGGCTGTAGGTAACGATCTGTTCCTTTGGGATCTCCACACCACTGTAACTGAGGAGCCCCAGCACTGCTGCCATGGCTGGTCCAGAGGACATGTGCTGCAGCTGAGTGAGGTGGACTCCTGCAGTTCTGCCAGTAAAATGGTGTGGAACCTGTTGCTGTGTGTGTGTTCTGGGATTTACTTCCCACAAGACAGTACAGTGTACACTAGCTGACTTATCTGTGAACCATGGAAACATTTTGAAAAGGTAAAGCAGACAGTACACTGAAGAATCATTTGTCACAAGTAATTGCAGGCAGTCAGAAAGAGCACAGAGAGTATATGAATCATGACGTAAAAACAGTGAAGGGCAGGCATTTAGTCTGGTCTGTGGCTATAAGTGCAGTGACACAGGTTAGTCCTGGCATGATATACAAATGTTATGTGCAGAGGGACAAGTACAATGAATAAAGAATTCCCGTTTTCTCATTATCTCATGCAGCAGAGAGGTTTTTTTACTTCACACATAACTCATAACTTCTAGTAGGCAGGAGATGGCTACATTGAATTAGTGGGAACGTTTTGTTTCCTGAATTTAAATATTCTCCCTGTGACAATTTATTTCCATTGTAAAATCCTGGTAGGATGCACAGAGGCAGGGAAATTAGCCCAATCGGCCATTTCAGCTGGCCAAACCTGGGGCTAGGTACAGCAGACCCACCACCGCCAAAGCACCAGACACAGACAGAGTCTGGCAACTAGACTGTTGATAATGCTGACAGACTATCAGGCATCAGTGAGCAGTATAGATTAGGTTTGGCAACTTCCTGGACTATAAGCAGGACAAGAGCTCTAAATAAGGATCATTAGAAAAATAATAGTGTAAAGAATTAGAAACAAACAAGACAAAATATTTTTTTAAAACTTTTGCTTCACAAATCAGTGTTTCCATTCTGAAATATTAAAAATAATAAAATCCATATAACCTAGATAAGGAGAGACATAGATTTGGATCTAGAGTGAAACCTATCATTCAAAAAGGAACAGCTGAGAAATATGTACAATGCTATTGCTTATGAATTTGTTATAAAGGTAGACGGTAGTGGGAACTTCTGTTCTTATATCTGCTTCAGGAATTTATTATTTATGGGCAAACACATGCATGACACATAATAACTTTTAGTTGTTCTGTAATTCTCTTCACTCAGACATCTCAAAATGATCTGTAAATGTGGGTAGAATTATTAGCTCCATTTTAGAGGAAGAGGAATTGAGGCCACGCTGTTGGCCAGCAGTTGTCCACGAGACATGGATGGATTGAGGTGCAAATGTAGCACCTCGGAGTTCCAGTGCAGAACTGGACAAACGTTCTTTGAGTATGGGATAAATTGATTTCTCTCACTCCAGTTTTGCATCAGGGTAACTCCATGGGTTGAGACTTCTGATTCACAGTCCCATTTGGACTTAGTCAGAGCAGTTGAATAGGCTATTACCATTATTTCTTCTCCATGAACAGCTGACAAAGTAAATTTTCAGCATAAAATACTTGCATAATCATATGAATAACAAAATATCTTTAATGTATCGTTAAACTGTTCCAGCATGATTCAGCAGAACTCATAAGGTTGCACTCTCAGTGACTGGCACCTAAAATGTGAAGAGCTCTGCAAAGTATGTAAGCCATGCCATCCAATAGTTAAAATGTGCCTGCTTCAGACTGGCTCAGTGTAAGCAAGCTATAAAAAAATGTAGAAGTTCCTTGCAACTAGTGTTCTCAGGACATGAAACACTGGAGACAGCACCAAACAACTGATTATCATCTTTGATGAAAGTACTGAAGACACTGAAAGCTTTACTTGTTTTCTTGTCCAAGTATTTTCTTGTGCCACCCTGTAGACTCAGCCACAGATTACGCTGTAGATTGCATATGTCTCTGTAACAAAGTGACAAAATAGTTACTTAAGAAATGCAACCCAGCCAAGCCTCCTCTTCCTCCACAACCTGTGAAAAATAAACTGTATTGGGTAGTGGCAATATGAAATGAATGGCTGGGCTTGATATCACAGGTCATAGTGTAGTCCATCAGCTTTCCCTTTTCTGCTGACAGCCAGTTGTCCCAGTGATTCAAGTAAATGAGTAGCACAAGCTGAAAGTTCTCATTTTCAAGTGAAAATAGGAGGGAAAAAAGTTCCCAGAAAGTTGAAATACCCTGTTTTGACATTTTCAGAGCAAAAAGTGGAAATTTCAAATATTAAAATTACTTTTCATTTCAAATATTCAAATTCTGTATTATATTTAAATGTTGTTAAGAGATAAAAAGGTCAGCTTCTAAAAGGCCATGTTAGAATTATTGTTTCAATTTTGCACTGAAACTATTTCCCACATTGTACAAATTTTCCTTCATTGAAAATTTCAGGTTTTGTTTCTGATCATAACAAAGACAAATGTTCAAACTTCAAACTCCTTCGCTTAGCTCTACCATGAGTCTCTTCTCTCCCTTTCCTCAGAATGGCTCTCAGTCTGAGTTGTGAGAAGCCCAGTGGAAGCAGTCAGGAATTTTTAGGAACCAAACAAAACCAACACGGCTCCACAAAGCCATGAATTAGCCTTTTTGGAATTCACAAACAGAATCAATGAATCAAAACTTCCTGTTGATGAATAAAATAATAAATAAATCCTAAGCGCCTTCAAAACATACAGAAAAAATCCCTCCCCATGTTTCTCAAATCTGTTTTTCTGTATACCTCTGTATAAAGCCAAAAAAATTAGGAGTCAAGGGTCTTTGTAGACATGTTTGTGTATGTTTATTTTCTAAAGCTAGTACTGATAAAACTGAATGTCTGCTTTACTCTAATTACCAGGCTTCCACTTCCAGTTTTGAGATTATAGACATCAGTTCTTACAGTTTCACCTCCTTTCTGTTTTGTCTAGAATTGACTGTCATCTCATCTGTCCTCTCTTCTGAAATGTGTATTTTCCTGGCTGTGATCTTTGCTTTAATTGGGTTATTCTCTAGCTATTTCTGTATTGGCTTACTGAGGTGGAGTAAATCTTGGTGCCAAAACTCTGAACTTCAGTGGAACTGAAATCTCGCCTT
Organism: Fregata magnificens; assembly: GCA_013389945.1. Classification (NCBI taxonomy): domain Eukaryota; kingdom Metazoa; phylum Chordata; class Aves; order Suliformes; family Fregatidae; genus Fregata; species Fregata magnificens. The sequence continues at coordinate 41,609 of WAAD01037761.1, forward strand.
CATCTGGGTCTGCAGTCTGTATAACATTTTGTAACCCATTTGATTTTTTTCTTCTCATCCATCTCCTGTTTCTCCTTTGTTAAGCAGTTGCAGTAGCTACCTTTGAAGTGAAGGACCAAGCTCAAAATCTTACTGTTTTACAAGTGAAAAGAGAGATTTGGAATGTAATGTCTTTTTCAGCCTTAACAATAACATCACTGCCAGCAACTCTATAACAAGGACTGTTATACTCCCACTCCTACTTAGTGGCAGAAATTGGTCTGTTTTATGTTCCTGCTCAGACATTTCCATTCATCTCTGCCTTGCTTTTAATGGCCCAATCTGTACCACTCTCGTTAGTCAGTGTTTACATTCATGGTCCATTTGGGTGGAACGATTTCTCACCTGAGAATTGCACAGCCATTGTTCTGCTTAGGTTTTGTGCACTGACTTTATTTTATGCTGAATCTGGCTATGGGTGGCCTTGTGTTTTAAGATATTGGTATGTCTAAGAGTTGAGTGCTGTTGTGAGAAACACCAGCTTGGCTGGCACACAACAAACGGTATAGGCAGATCCTGTAGCACATCACTGTGTTACTATACCCTGCTTATGAAAGGGTCCCTATCGCCTGTCTAGTACCATACACAGAGTGTAGACTGGTGCACTTTTCCCTCCAGGATTGCTTTTGAAAGAGTTCTGTGGGTAATCTAGGCAGTGTACACTACATATAAATAGATGAAGGTTATTCTGGGTATCAGCACATCCCATTTTTGCAGGACTCTAGGAGAAGTTTGGGAAGATAGATGGAAGAAAAAAAGGATGAAAAAAGACTTTCTGAGCTTATTGTAATGTATTTTTTTTTTTTTTTTTTGAGGCTGCCAAGCACTCTTTCCTTTCCAGCTGTGGAGTTTTCCAGCCTCAGATGAAGCTGAAGAAATGAGTTGATATTTTTATTGCTAGCAAATAGCCCATCAGAGATGACTTTTGAAGACAGTCAGAACACAGTGAATTACATACTCACCAAAGGGTGGCTGAATTAGGCACCTGCAACATAAAAGAACCCCAGTAACTGTAACAATTGAGCAACTGAGACCATTTCATTTCAGTCAAAATCTTAGTGAACAGCTGTTAATTCAAAGTGATTTGGTTTTGGTTTTTTTGTTTTTTTGTTTTTTTTTTAATTGGGTGTTTTTTTCATTGCAGTTGGTTTAAATTATGCATCTCAGCTGCTGATTTGATTTAAATGTAGTAAGAGTTATTATAGGATAATTAGATACCAAAGGACTATTAAGAATGTTTTTAAATTTAACAGTGATACTTACTACACATCGATAAACATAGTCTTGCAATTGGCCTTTAATCACACAATTTTTTTGTGAAACTTATGTTAAATCTTATTCAGATAGAATTTAAACTGAATGAAACAGATACTTAAATATCTATTACTGTAAATCAGCAATTTGTCTGGCCTAATCACTGCTTACATGAATAATAGTACGTAGCTTTTTGATCTGAGTAATACAGTGGCCTGGCAGGATCTAGGATGAGCACTGCTGGGCAGACGTGATACAATTGAAGGGTGGAAAAAGTGGGAAAATTGGATGGAAAGATGGAAATTGCTGGTGAAGCTACCTTTGCTTTCACATTGCTGACATTTTTCTAGTCATGGCTGCAGATGGGTATTGAATAGCATTAGCACATTGATGGTGAGTAATGCAGACTGGAGAATGTTGTGCTGTGTGCCATATTTTATAGGTTACTTGCAATTTGGGAGGAAGGAGAGGAGAGATAAGACCTAATTTTACTTACTAAGGACCTGAGCTTCAGAGATTCTAACTCCTGTTGAGCATCTGTGAGGAAATAACAAGGGTGTGTACTTGACTCACTGTTTGACATATGCAAGGGTAGATAGAGGAAACTGTTCTACATGGTAAAGATAGTTGGCCTTAAGAAGATGTATATCGGATGAGATGATAAGAAACAGATCTGAAGGAAAAGAGGGAAGAAGAGTGAGAAGAGGGAACCACAAAAAGTAACTGGTCACTTGAATGAAAAAAACCCCACCTCAATGTATGTGTGGTTTATCTGCTACCATCAGACCCCCAGCAGGGTGAATGCTCATGACCTAGCAGACATACAGCCAACCAAGTAAGATTAAGCCTAGTCAGTCTGACCTTATTCTGTCTGAGTGCTGCCGCCTTGCAGTGTGCTACCAAGGAAATCCATAGCAACTGGATTAATTCAATTCTTCCCCACTCCACCCCACTTACTCTTATTCCTCATTCTGAAGGCTCTTGTCATGTCAAAAAGGTTGGAAAAAAAAATTGAGCAAGCAGTACCAGATTCCAGCTCTGCTGTGGAAGAGCAGCCCCCTAAAGCCAGGTGTTACACCATATGTACAGGTGTTTGGATACATAGGCCTATTTGGCCTAGATGGGTATAATAACTATGTGTGCCAGAGACTAGAAATAGAAGTGAACCTACTGTAGCACCTGTATATCAGGTGATGTTTTCAAGGTAATGCAGAGGATGTTAATGTTTGGTTGGTCCTGATTTTGGTCTGCTTCACCTCACACACACTTTTTTAACAAAACCATTGTTTTATTTAATGTGCTGTTTATATCTTTCATTCCTGGCAGTAGAATATCACAGGTAGGTGGGAACTTTTCCTAAGCCTTTTCTGAAGTACAGGACTGTATGCTCTTCCTACAGTTACCAAATTCCCAGTCTGAATGGGATTTCAGTACAGTAATGGGGAAGTTGGCCACCATTTAATTCGCTGGTCAAAAAAGAAAAGAGTCACTGGCAGGAGTGATAAATTTATTGTTTGTTTGTTTCCATCTTGGCTTCTAGAGTAGTCATGAACATGTTGTGTTCCACCTTTCCCTTTCACAAGCATCCTCTGGACAGCTGACCGTCATGTCCATGGGCACAAGGCAGCCTGCACCCTTGCTAGGAGGACATCCTCCAGCTGAACTCAGGCTCTGCCTTTAGACCTTCCGTGTGAGCTGTGCACCTTCATTTGTTCTCTGTGGCTCCAGGCATGATATTGGGAAAAACATGTATTTTGCCTGTCAGTTGCCTACTTTGATTGTGAACTCTGGGGAACAGACAGACTGTTGCTACATATATGTTCAGCACTTTCCATGCTTAGTTCTCTGCTCATCCATGTCTTCTAACTGGCTTTATAATGCCAATAAATAACAATACTAGCAAGAGACTAAGGGCCAAATTCATTTCTGGCTTTATTCCTATGTTGTCAGTCTGGAGTCAGCTGTGCCACTATCTTTTTCATGGTGTGGTTCTTTTCTAGTAAAATTATAAGGTTAAACTGCAGTGGATTTATTGATTTTATTTGATTTCTGTAAGTGATCTAGCATCTACTGAAGTAAAAGACAAAGTCCTGTGAAGAGGAGCAAAACCAAGCTCAGAGTTGTCGTTGATCCACCTTGCTGAGATTTTGTATTATTTTTTCCATTAAGGGTCTGGATACCAAATGTCAGCTTGTAAACCGTCTGTAGCTCCAAACGTGAAGTCCACAAACAAATTCCTACTGACTTCAGTTAAGAACTTGGAGAATAAGCCCCAGTCATTAGGGAGCTATTGCCATATTTGTGAGAGGCAGCAAGGTACAGTGCAGAATTTCTCAGCCATCAAAAGGGTCACAGGAGACAATCAAGGAGATCTGAAAACCGAAAATGTTATTATAGTGTGAGGCAAAAACTCTTCTTAGCCTTCTATTCTCTCATCCTTCATGCTTAAGTATTCCCTGTCAGCTTTGTAAAATACATGCACAAGTACATTATATTGACTTACTGTTGTTACCCTTGGTACAGGTGTAGTATCTTACTGTTCTCTCTATGGTAATGTTTTTGTATAGCATAAACCTCACCAAGCCAGAATAGGTGTGACCGACTAATCACATGTCATTGTCCCTCTAATACTAACTTAACCTTGCAGCCAGCAACAGTGTTTGTGTTAGAATCTCTTGGGATAAGTTCAAGGCTTTGGTATATTTTTAAGAATCACTGGATCTGAATTTGTATAAATTTGTATAAGTCATCTCAGGGTCAGAAGGGCTGCTACAAATGCAACTGATCTGGGTTATGATTCTGGGTCTGCTTCCTCTGCAGCTTATCAGCCTTCAGCTATGACAGCACAACTGCTGGTGTAATGAGTCATTAACCCAGCTCAGTCAGAAGTGATCCTGCTTCAGAAAACCTTGTACTAAAACTCTAAGCTAAGCCAAATCATTTGACAGATCTGGACTAACTAATGGTTACCTGAACAGTTGTGTTGGCCGCTCCAAGGGGGAGATAATCTGCAGTGGGTGTTGAGGGAGTAGGGAAGTGCAGCTGTTACCTAGACCAGCTACAGCATCGTGGTACCATGATAAGTTACCCTTATAACTAACATACTTACTCCTTCCTTCTGTACAACGCAAAGAAGATGACCTGGTATCACGATATCGCAGGGACTGGCTGGTTAGTATTTATACTGCTCATACATTGCTGTCTGAAGGCTCTATTTATTCAAAACCAAATGTGTTGTGATTCCATATGCCAGGCTGTTCTTGAAGTGAAGGGATAGCTCATGTCCTGTAAGATGCACTGTCAGGCATTATGAAGAGGGAGTATTAGCAACAACAAAGTATTTGTTGCTCTAAAAATGGGAGGATCACTGAACTGCAGCACAGAAAATTTGGAAGGTTTTAGCCTGTTTTAAAAATGAATTTACACATGACAAATGGTGACATTTATAAACTGTTGGAAAGGGCCCTAAAATAAAGAGAATGGAGGTTGAAAATATGAAGACCAGCCTGGAAGGAGATCAGGAGAAAGATATTAATAGCAAACCCCTCCCTGAAATGCAGAGAAGTAATAAAAGAACTCCAAGAACATTCCTATTCGTGGATTTTTTTTTTTTGCTATGACCATTCTCAGAACATTTCATTTAATTCTGCTGCTTTACAAAACACTGTTGTCACACAGATGGATTGTGCATAACTACAGGAAAAAGGGCAAAGCTCTCTAGAGCAAAGCCTCACAGCTCAAGGTAAAGTCCCTCTGCCTTCAGAGGGGTTCCTTTGGGGCACACTCAGCAAGACTCCTCAGCTTTGTATTGAAAGCTAGTACAGGCTCAGCATGTTTCCTGCACGGCTCTGCAAGACCATAAATGTGGAGGGTAATCAGTGCTTGGGCAGCAACCTCCAAAGCAAGGCATAGAGTACGGCTCTGTTCTGAAGAGATTATTATGGACATTAATGGTTTCACCCTGTGCATCTGGCATAAATCTGTGGCCTTGAAGAAATACATCAACCAGCATTGTAGTACACAATAAGCAAGTCTTAAGAGAAATAAATTGGATTCTCTGCCTCCTTCTGCATCTTTAAGAGGAGTATTTACTAAATAATCGTTACGAAGACGGTCAGTTTTATATACATACATATATATGTGTGTGTATACACATAAATATATTTATATATACCTGGTAATATAATTCTTTAATGGGGAAGCAAAGGACTACTGGTCAGAAAGGATGCACAAGAAGATGAAACTCCAGCTTAACTTCATAAACAGAATTTGTGGATGTTAGGTTGTTGGTTTTTTACATGTAAGGCTTTGATTTGAGAACCACCAACATCCAGTAGACATCCAGTAAACATTATTCACAGGATAACTTTTCAGGAGGAAATCACAAAAATTGCATTGACATCTAGACATTGTTAATAGTTATTTAGTATAATAATATTCTGGATTTTTTTACTTAAAGAAAAGCATTTCAGATATAACTGAAAATCTTCAACTCTGTGATTGGAGAAGGGACGTTACTGACTCAGAGGTAGCCAGTACTTTCCCTTCTGCAACTATAGTGCCCTAATGTCCTATAGTAATACAAACAAATACTGTACAGGTAGCATGTGTTAGCTTGAAATGTGAAACCAAGGTCTTGAGAACCTGGGGGAATATCTTTTGATTTTATCTGAGATAGCCCTGGCATCTTGGCTACAACTGAATTATTACATTCACTCTTCCTGCATTCTTTTTGAGGTCTCTGTGAAATACATTTTTCACTTTCCCTTCTGAATAGCTAACACTATTGTGGTATCACAGTATGCTGCTAAATAGCTGATTCTTACTACTCTGTATGGGGCTGTATTTCTGATGAATCCCAAATAAAACTTCAAATAGAAAATGCTGCATAATGTCAAATTATCATTATTATTACAGATCTGGAGATTCCATTAACAATATCATAAAACATCAATAATATGCCTGAGATTCTTTAAGATATAAAAGAAGTCCCTTTGCAAAGGGAAGTTGCTCTCTTGCATATGAACTGGCTGTGGAGAAAGAACCATATCCCATGGTATTTTGTTGTTCCCAAGTGAATCCTATTTCCTTTGAGATTTGAGTGTGGTTTAAATGGCGATTCTCTGTAGTTTCCAAGACCTATAACAATTTCTTTTCCCATTTTACTTTAACAGCTCTAATAAATCATAATCTGGTGTGACTGGGGAGCCTTACAGCTATGGGGTTTGTAAGCACCATAAAAATTTCTTCACTGCTGGTTAGCACAGATGGGAGCAGAAGCAATCCAGAGCATGTCAAGAATCTCTCTCTCTCTCTTGCATGGATAAGCTTAATAAGGCAAACTTGTTGTTGAGAGAAAGCACTGAACTGATTCCAGAAACAATTAGTAAATACAGCAAACAAATAAGCCTTGGTGATTTGAAGGACTCAGGTGATCCACCTGATTCATATGCTAAAACCCACGTTTTCCTTAGTTACAGACTTGCTATTACCTCACTGAATTGGAGCAAAAGCTTTCACAAAATCACTGCCATTCACTCATTTTAAGAAGTGTTACAGTAGATGGTCATAACTACAGTAGGACTGTTAGAAGATGTGGGCCAGCTTTATTAAAATGGCTAGAGAGTTTGGAGGCCCAGTCAGAGCAGTCCTAAGAGGAGGAGCCTGATTTTTTCCATGAAGTGCCAAGTTCTCATCTTCTGAAACGTAGCAATTTTAAAGGTGCATGCTGATACTGTTAGTGCATTTTGAAAATCTTGGCCATGTGATTTGGCTGTTAGCCAAACTATCTACTAACTACTTTTTATTTTATTACAAAGCAAAGAAGAGGCAAGTGGGACTCCCATTGTCTGGCCAACAGACTGCTCTGCTGCCAACTCTCTGCGTATTGCTTGAGTAACCAGAGACCTAAAATGATATTACATAGCCATAATTCAAGATTAATCTACTTTAAGGAAACAAGCCACTCGATTTTATATTACAGCCAAAATAACCCCCAACCCTACATTAAAAGGATATTAAGAGCCCTTGCAGTGAGACAGTCCTGCAGAAAAAAATGGGAGATAATTATGTTAATTATGTTATCTCTAAATGCTGTGCTGTAATATAAAAAAGGGAGCTAAATTAGAGTTGTTTGAAGCAAACTTAATTCTGGCATTCATGAACGGGAGTGTTGGAGTTTATTATTTTAAAGTTGATTTTATCTGTGTGATTTCCTGGGCTGTTAAATAGGCAAACTGGGTCCGACTGGAAAAATCTTGTATGAAACATCATACAGCTACCACTTTAGTTTGCCTGAAGAGCTAGTGTCTTTAGATTCACCACAGTGGCTTGGATTTTGAGTTAATGGATTGATTAATAACAGAAGGTGGCATCCTGATGTGTGAACCAGCACAGTACTGGAATGAGACATACTTTGGTACTGGATTTCACAGATGCTTGCTGAGAGTAGAGGATTTTTGACATACAAGAAGCCTGGATTCCACTCACGTTTTACGATATGGTCACAGTCTTTTCCCCTGACTCTCTCATTTCAGTCCCGTCCGCTCCTCTACTTGCTGTTTTCTTCTTGGATTAGTCCTGCCTCTCGCAAACACTTCTTGCTTCTCACCCATTACTCCCTCCTTCCCCACTCTGCTTTTTCCCAGCTCTTTGTCCTTATGTGGAGAATTTCCACTAATTTAATCTCAGTTTCTCTCTTAACCTCATGATCTCAGCTAATAAAGTTCTTCATCTAATATCAGTCACCCCCTAATTTCCCACCTGCTAGCTTCTTCCCGTTCAGTATTCCCTGGTGCAGTTCTCCTTTCTGCCAGCTGTTATGCCAAGACTTTCACCAGCTCTCCGTGTCCTGGTCTATACTGGTCGACGGTGCCCCTCTCTGCAAGCCAGGGCTCTTGTCTCCTGGGTGTCTCACTGCTTTTTGCTGCCTGAGTGCTAGGAATGAAATAACTGACAGTAGTGGAAGGAGAGAGAGAAACTTCATGAGACTGGATTTCAACTTGTATCTGTAGGATCTGTGAAATGCTTGCTGACATCTAGAGGGTATATTTTTATTTCTATGTTTTAGTCTTGGACTCATGTCAAACATTTAATGTTTCTGAAGTCTAAACATACTTTAGGAGAGGGTAAAAACATGACCGTGTAAACTGCCACTGGGGAGAATGCTTGGGTGAGATGCCTCCTCCAGCCCGTAGCTGTCATCTGGGCGCTAACCAGGAGGGGGGGATGTTCTATGGGAGGACGGCACTGGTACAGCTGCTGAGCACAGCTGCTGTGCTTCATGATGCAACGGCGGGGGGGAAAGCGGAGGGCAGAGCTAGCACGAAGTCGAGAAGATCCCCAGTCTGTTGACATCTCTTTTTTTCTTCAGCTTCTGGCTTAAAACTTCGGACTGCTGGGCAATGAATGATTAAGTAATTTTGTAGCTCTGCAACAGTGTCTGTAAAAAGGACACTGTCTGAGACCTATAGTAGATGACCATGTCACAAGCACTAGGGCTTGAGGGCTTCTGTCACCATTGCAATGTCTGTCATAGTGCTGAGCACTATGGAGAACCTTTCTGGAGAGCCATATCCATAGCCATGGGTTCAGTTAGTGAGTAAACTACGCTGCATTGGACTCCCTTTCCCTAGCTGAGAGGATCCAGAACTGCACCCTTCATGGTGTACTCTCTTTCAGCCTTGTCACATGCATGGGCATCATGGATTGAACTGTCATTGAGCAATCTCATGGTACAACCCTTAACCAGCTCAGCACAGGATGAGGCTAGGTGTGTTCGGAAGGCAGGCTGCCCTGATGTAGGTTAGATCCTGCCCTTGAGTGATGATAAAATATGCATGAGATATTGCTTCTGTGAAGCATGGTGTGTCCAAGAGCGCTCAGTGGAGACAGTGTGATTTTGAACCATTTGTGACAGGAATCAGAATGTAAAGTACCCCGTTGGTCCTAGTACTTCTTTACCAATCAAATGCATTAAAGACAAATATAACCCAATTACAAAGCAGATAACTCACAGTAACAATTCAGATAGCACATGGGATGAAAAAATAATGTAGCTAAAAAGTCATAAAAATGAATACTATTTGATTAGATCCAAACCAGTGGTATCAACTGATTTTGCTCATTTAACCTGTCTCCTGATCGCAGTACAGCCGTCATTTAGCTGCAGGGTGGATGTGTTCATACCGAACTATTAATCTGTTTCAAAATGCCATAACATTTCCATGAAGAACTTCCTAATTTTTTTTTCAGAAATTAAATGTCTGTTTAAAGTTCATTCCCTCCTGCTGCAACTAATTGGAATGAGATTTGGTTTATCTTTATGACATGAAAATGAGATTGAGTTTCATAATAATAACAATAATGATAACTCTAAAGATTTTAGGACTAGTAGTTAATAATTATAGTAATATGTGGAGATTAGAAAAGAGTAATGCAGCATAAACAGTCCATTGTTATTTGTTGAGATGTGGGATTGGATATCAGTTAATACTATTTTTCTAATTTTGTATCTGTTTTCTGTTCTCATTGAATTTTAGTCAAGTGCATTAATTAATTTTGCCCCCATATACGATAGTTTGTCACCTTTTTTGAACTAGTGAACAATCTAATCCATAAAAAATGGATTTTAAAAAGGGAAAATTCTTGAAAAGCAAAAAGCTAAGGAATATAAACATTCATTGGCCATCTATCCTCCTCACCTCTCCTGGGGGCATATGATCAGGAGTTGGCCCTGCGGGCGACTGTAGCAGCTTTTGATGCAATCCGAAGGTGAACCTGAAGGTCCTTCATTCCCAGCTGATGCACTGAAGTCAGAAAGGGACAGAAAGGATCAGTGCTTTACCTGGAGACTAGCCCAGTGGCTTGCATGCTAGGGCAGAAATCCTGGGGGTGCTTCCTAGTTCTGTTTGAGGACGGGTTTTTAAACCAGTCTTTTAAATGACCTAGTGCCCAAACCTGTGCAAAACACTGATAGAATGAGCTCCATTTAGAAGTGTTGTGAGACTGGCTGTTGTGCCAAAACCCTCTGCTAGAAAAGAGTAGATTTTTTTTGAAATGACTATGTCTTTCTGTATATATATGTCTATGTGCTGACTATGTCTATATATATATATATATATCTCTACATATAAAATACAAACATGTATTCTAATGATTACTCAAAAATGTGTTTGTCATCTTTTGAACAATCCTAGGAGTTGCATAGCTGTTATCATTTTGGATATTTCAAAGCTTATGCTGCTTATTAAGAGAATAATGTTTTGAGGAAGAAAAACTGGAATATAATTCTGCAAAATGAAAGGGTATATTCCAGAGGAGATCTGCATGTCCATTTTTCCTCATGGCAGTTTTCTTTTTTTGTTTTACCTTCTTTGGTTGTTTTTATTCACTGAAGCTGGAAGTCATACAACTCTCCATATGTGGAAAAATATAACTGCCTCTGATTGTGTTGCCTTTAACCATGCTGAGATTTACCTTATAATATAAATAACTACTGATTGCACCAGGCTTTTTGGAAAGTAAGGCAGTGTTTAATGTCAGTCACCAAAAATCTGGTCCTTAGTGCTTTGAATTGTAATGCCTTCTTTCTTGTGATAGGAGTCAAAGAATAAGGCATGCACCGTATGGGGAGACAGATCTCTGGACTAGCTTTGCAATACAACAGTACGCTGCCACAAGCAGATCAGTGAGATCAGCAGGAGAGGTGAGGAGCCAGCAAACACAGCCCCTATGTTTATGTTTTAAATTATTTGTATTAGTCTGTAGAAGAGATGGGAGAAAATCTGGCCAGTAGATTTGAGACTCCTGACACTTTATGCAATTCAGATTTCTCAACCAAAGCAGGTGGAAAAAAATCATCTTATGGATCTCCATCCATGGTAGGTACAAATCAGAACAGTGACCTTAAAAGCGCTCAGCACTCTTAGATTTAGGACCTTTTTACCTTGGGGACATACACTAGCCCCTCTGTGTGCCTCAGAGGAGGAAAGCAGAGGCTGAAGATTTGATCAGGATGGGAGAGGGCTGGCCATGAGGGAAGCTGCCCATGTGGTGGGGGCTTGGTAGTTTGGGGAGGAAGGGAATTGTTGTTATTGGAAGTACAGTCTCCAAGGGGGACTCCGCTGAGCCCTTTTGGGAGGGAATGAAAGGAATTAGTTGACACAAAAGACAATTGGCTGTAATGGCTCTTTCAGATGGTTATGTTTTATTGTGTAAATGCATGTTTATAGGCTTTTTAAAAATGCAGATTAAACACCTAGCACTGCATTTAGACGTTTGGAAGAAAGCACCTCATTGACTCAACAAACCACTGCCCTTTCTTTTAAGCTGCTATGTTCCCTCATGCTAAAATGTGTTTGGGCAATGTTTAATGTGTGTATTGCATAATCAAAGTAGTCAGTGATGCTGCTGGCAGAGCTAAGGCATCAGAGGAGATACACCGATGAACAGCATCTGTGAAGTGTCTTTGAGGATATAGACCTGAAGATTGCCCTTATTATTGTGCACACGGTTATAAAATGGAAATGCATGCACTGCATTTGAGTTGGAAGCCAATATACTGTTTAATTGTAAGTGCTGCCTTACAAAGTGTGGTTTAGATTTTGTCTGTGCAAGTTCACTGACTTTAGTAGGACCAAGTAATTTCAGCAGGATAAGGTTTTGTTTGAGAGAGTCTTTTACACATGCCGTCCTGCTTCCAGAGCTGTAATCTAACTGCTCCTACTTTTACTGCTGACTCATGGCAGGTTCAGTGAGGGAAAACATAGGCCTCTGGTTTTTTATTACCCCTGTGATTAGCTTATAGTATGGACAGGTTGGCTTGAATCATCTTTCGTGGTGGTGCAAATTAGAAATAACTCCACTGAAGTGATCGGATGGACAGATACTTCACATTGATATCAGTGGGGGGAAAAGCAGGCCTGCTGTTTGCCAAATATTGTCCTTAAGAACAGAAATTAGCTATGAGCATAAGGAGTTAAAAGGCTTTTAAGTAAGGAAATAGATACTTTGTTCTTTGGGACTTAGTTTCTAAATAATGAAGATGATTCTAGCTGTCCTGTTGCAGTAGACTGAAGAATCAGGTCCAAATATTCTTCTTAAAACCCCCAATTTAGGGGAACCGGCAATGCTGTGCCTTCTTCACATCATTCCACATCTTGTGTCAGCGCTACTGCCCGGAGGGTCCTCTTTTCGAGGATTGTGCTCAGTACCTTTCTGAATGTTTAAAAAGATCTTTTATCTCTTTAAACCTTTCAACACCATCATCCCAGGAAGTTTTGCAGAAGATGAGATGAAAATAAGCTTTGAAACCTTCGAATGGTCAGTATGGCATATGGGAGCACATGGGGACTGTCCTGTCCCTTCAGTGCAGCCTGTCTGCCTTGCCAGCCCTCTCACCTGAACGCAGGTCTCTTACATGAAGCAAGAGCACAATCAATAGGCCACAAGGGCAACCCCAGAATAAATTTTCAAAGACATGTTCTTAACAGGCTTCACAATAGGAGATATAACGACAGTGCTGACATGGAATGGCAATGAAAGACTTCTGTAATAGGGCTGGTCAATTTTTTTCTGTGTTTAAAGGAAAATTAGGTTTTCTACTATGAATATTTTTCATGACAGGTGCCCACTTTCCTCTAAGCATGACAGCGTCTTGTTAAAAACCAACACTTCCAAACTGATGTATTTAATTTGAAAATGAACGTTTTTCTTTTTTTGTTACCTGACAAGAAGTAAGAATTTTGCCAGGAGAAAACACTGATGTAGACAGAAAAAAAGACATTGTTTTCTTAGGAAATGAGTTACTGTTTTCTGTTTCATTATGCCTTGTACCTACACCTGTAGACAACCGCTTAGATCATGAGCATCAGTGATAGCCATTTTAAAATTATGCCATATTTTAGGGAGACTATATTATTAAGCACAGCTAGTGCCTATGGGAGTTCCTAGGACATAATCAGAGGAAGTGACAGAATGAAAACCTAACGCGAATTAAAATTCTGTCAAGAAACATGGCAAATTGGCCCACTCTGAGCTCCGTGGTCTCATGAGGGTTCCAAAGTCCTCACCACAACTAGTTAACACTTAGGATGTCTGTGACTGTAGCACACTCATGTCTTGTATGATGGAGGTCAGAGCAGAATACAGAATGAGACCAGTTTCATCCCCACTGGTTTAAATATATATTTGTCTGTGTTTTTTAGCACCTCCTTCAGGTATATCTGGGAATCAGTGGCATATCTGTTCATTACACAGGAGTTGTGAATGAAGCCTGGAGGATAGCCTGGTGAGAGTGCCTGGTAAGATAATGTATGATGTCACTTGTGACTTTGTATTTCTTGGCTTGCATCATCCTGAGCTACTCTAGCTGTAGTTGCATAGTTAAGTATTTCTGGTATCTTCTGAAGAGAGAAAAGTTGCTAGATAAGGGACAAATCTAGCCATAAGAACAATTTCTGTCCCCCATAGGTGGTGCACAGATTTGGTATTGACAAAAATGTTTGTTGGACTCAAACTACACGGTAAATCTTTCAAATAACATTGAACACAGAAAATGTTAATCTTCATTATCCAAGGAGCCTGGCTTGTTCATGTAGCATGGTTTCTTCTATCACGTTTTTAATAGATTTAGACATGTTAAAGCTGTAGGAGCTTACACAAAGAAAGAAATCTCTTTAATGCCATTGCAAATGTTCACCCAGTACATTTGGCACATATTTAATAAGCCTTTGAGCAACATTCCCTGGAATCACTTAGAATTTCCTAAGGGACAAAAATCTCATTATACTATTAACTTTTTAGTGTTGAGGTCCCCATATTTACTGAGATAAATATGTTGTATTCTTTTAACACATAGTTGAATTATCATAAACATTTTTAAAGGATGACACCTCAGATAGTTCATCAGATTTTAATTTCTCCTGTTATGTTTCGCAGAAAAGGAGGCCTTTGTTTTTCCTAGTGAACTGAGTGCAAGCAGAATGATATTTTGATTTCTTAGAACTACCTCAGGAGGCATTGTAGCATCAGTTAAATGTATAAGGTAGCCCTTGGGGATGAATACAACACTTATTTCTACCCAGTAAACCATGCCCTGGTTGGTAGCAACTACTGCTAAATGACTGCGAAGGGGAAGCTTTTGATGTGTCAGCCAAAGGTAGTCTTGGTAGGCTTATTGTTTTGCTATCTGTGCAACACTCTCCTCCACAGTATGGGGTAATGTCCAGAGGAGTCGCAGCGTCCACACCAAACCCCTTGCTATGGCAGCAGCCACTTCAAACATAGTTTCATGAATAGGAGCTCATTTGACCCTTGACCACAACCAGCCTCTAAATTGGCAGACAGAGAATCAGAGTAATTTGTATCATTTCAATTAGTTACTAGCTGCATAACAGGGAGGTCATGACTTTTTTGGGATGATTATTGCCCATGGCAACCAAACTTCAATGTACCATCAGTTTCCAAATACTTTCACTTAATAAATGTAAGTTCATAAACAAGGCCCAATTGTTGGGGACACAACAAAGCTAATTATCTGCGCTGCTACCAAGTGAGCGGAAGATGACATAACTTTGTCGGCAAAATCCTTTTTATTAGCAACAGAAAAAAAGTCGCTGATAAATGGCTTTAATAATGTTGGCTGAATGAACAGTATTGATCTTTGACTATGTAAAATGGCGAGGAAAGGCAAGTTTATGTAAGAGCACTGTTGTTGTACTATTGAGAGCAGGCCGGTTTTGTTTCACAGTTTGTTCTATGCACCAAAATTCTGAAATTCTAAAATCAATGTTGCCATTGTTGGGCCAAAACAGCACACCCTTACCACAGACAATGCAAAGAATTTCAAAATATAGATAGCTCCCTGATACATACAGATCGGATTGTAAGAAACATTGGGTTGTTTTTCCTTTTCGAAGAAAGGGCAGCTTGTTCCAGGGTGTAGACAATGGTGTGTCTACATGCCTGTGAAACTTCATGAACCCAGTGCAATAATTCAAGCCTTTGATTTGAAAAATGTTTTTTATGTCTTCCTCCACATCTGCAAATACCTCCACTTTCCCTTGATGCCAGCCAAGAGTTGTTAGCAGGCGAATGTTTTCCACTTGAGGAAGAAAAAAAAAAGTTAGGCACGTACATAAGTTTTGCTATTTGGCTTTTGTTTTTTGAATTAAAATAAAGGTTTCCTTCTTTCACGTCACAATCTATTAGCTACTGGGATACCTGGTATCACAGTTCTTTTCCCTTCACCCCTGCATTTGTAGCAGATTTGACGGTGTGTGGAAACCAACACAGGCACTGCGCTGTGACTGCGTCACCTGCAATCAGCCGGAGATGCTGCTAAGATTAATCATGACAGTAGGCAATATTTCCAACATTATTAGAAGAGAAACCTAATATTTTGGGACATCAGGGATCTCTGAGCTGTTGTCCATCAAACTGAGAACCTTCATTTTCTACTCCTTGGATGGGTAACCTTAAGTTTTAACCATTTCACAGACAGAAGATTCATACACATAAACACACAGGCACACTCAATGTACTGTGCCAGATGCATGAAGTTAATCCTGGGTGCTCTTTGTAGTTGCTCTCAGATAGTTGTACAAATAGGGACATTGTGGTCAGACCAAGTCTGTGTCTCCTCTTTAGGTTTTAGTGAGCCACTGTTCACTGCCTTAACTTCTTACGCTTTTGATAGTTTGTTTATAAATCCGTGGGCATTTGCAAGACATAAAGCCAGACACTGGTGTTTAGCTAACATCTGTCCATTCTACCGCATAGACTGCGAAGCGGAATTCATTTACCTTGCCAATGATCTCTCAAGTACAACTTTAATGAATTATATTTAAATCATACTTAAATTTTGAGGCCTTAGGTTGTACAGAAAAACCACTATGATGTTTAGTGAGTGTAGTTGAGCTGTTTAGACTGCATCATTTTTGAAGGATAGAGTTAATGCAGCTTTTGTCTGAAGCTGAAGTAGTGCAATATTCACATTAACAGGCTACGAATTTTCATCACAGTTTTACTTTTTTCTTGCAGCTGTTGGTTGTAGGTCAGTAACATAAATTTTATTTAAAGCTTCATCCTGCAAAACTTTATTATGGATGGTAGAAATTATTGTCAGTGGTACTGGGCACAGCAGTAAGTGCAACCTCTCATTCTAAGGACTTGCAGGGTCAAGCTGTGCTCTATTTGCAGGAGTAAGCAGTGCCTCAGGTTAAAGGATATGGGGGCTCTGGCTCTTACACTTAAAAAAAATCTCTAAGATCATGTATGGCATTAAGCACATTCAGTCCCTCATGAATGCAATGGGAATTGAAGGCACTCAGCACCTCCTGGGATTTGGCCCAGAATAATTGTTTTCAAATGGAACTGCAATATTTGATTTTATTTTTAAAACAACTGGAGTCCTTACTCAGAAGGGAAAGCTGACATTGTTATGAAAAAAAATCAGGGATTTTGTCCTCACTCAGCAGAGAGCCTGAACAATTGCCCTTTGATTTATAAAGAAAGCTCCGTGCACAAGTGATCTGGACACTGCAGATTTGAGATGGATTTGCGTGTTTACTTTCAAGGCATGCCTGAGAAGCTAGCAAGAAAAGGTCTTTTTTAAAATCACCACTGCACCTTTGACAGAACTGCTCTGCAGAATGTTTTGGGACCTCCTCGTTACATTTCAATATATTGCTCTGAGCTCACACACAAAGGTGAAGTTGTTTCTGGAATAAACCAGACCTTTGGTAAGGTGCTGTTAAGATATAGAACTAGTAATTTTCTTCTAGTCTCATTTGAAACATTGTCCTGAGAGAGAATGAGCTTCCCTGCTCTCCACAGATTCAGTAAGTCAAGTGCTGAGACACTGGCCTCTGTGCCATTTTCTTCATAGTTAAATTCCTCTGGATTTCAGTGGCAGCCAGCCTCAGTATAGCCCCTGAAGAAGCTCAGAAAGGCTTTCAAGTGTGGCCCATTATGGAGCTCGGCACCCCTGCAAGAACTGCACATAAGTAGCTATCCATGAGAGTCAAAGAAACAATGCACCTCATCTGGGATGGAGCCCTTAATATTCTCCTGGCATTCACATTTAGTGACATTATACAAAGTCATTAACAAACTCCATAAAGCAAAATGACTGTTGAGGCAGCAAATAAAATCCAATTGCTTGTGTTCCATAATACCTTCCAAGTAAACCAACAACTCCTTCCCGTACCCTTTCTTCCTCCCTCCCCTCCACAATGCATTTCTGAATATTTCTAGAACCTTTTCAGACTCCTTTGGCAGCTGATCCTATCCCACCTTATCCATCATCATTGCTGCCTTGAGAGCTGATTCATTTATCTCATTGCTTTAACGCTGTCACCTAGAGCTTTGGATACATAGACCCAATTTCTTGGATTTGGTCTTTCATGTGGCCTCTTCCCTGCTGGCATCCACTCAATCATCCTCTCTGCCAGCTGATCTTCTAAGCTCCTCATATGTCATACACTTCTCAACCACCTGGTGGTTGCACACAGTATCTACTTTTAGATCTTTCTTTCCCCCTGCATTCCTTGTTTACTATCATATAATGCGGGATTCATCTTTTTGCGTCTTTGCATCTTTGCAAGGCTGCTTTTTCTTAATTACAGGCAGAGCACAGCAACACAGACAAATGATGGTTTTGTGTCCTTTCTTCTTTATGTTCAGAATACTTTTTCCCCTCTGGAAAATAATTTCTGATGCCTATGAAATTCAGTTTTATTCTACACTTCCTTTTCCTTCTTATTTCTGTCTTGCTGTCTTGGCCCTAAATAAGTTACTTACACTTAAAAATAATTTATGTAGTCTCTTCTCCACCATTGCCACCAGATCTCCCCTGCTAGCATACACTAGGATGTTATCTTGTAATCACCCTTGTTTTTCACATGCCACAAACTCTGACTTTGTTAGATGAGACACTGCCATTCAAAGTTCCTTTCTTTTCATCTGCTCGCCTTTCCACCAGCCCCAACACAATTAATATTCTTTGCTGCAAGTAGCATCTTCTGCATATTCCAGCACCTTTTGCTCTCTGAACATAATTCTTATATAACTCTTGATATGATAAGTCATACTGGCCAGAGTTAACCTTATTATTAGAGATGTACTGAGCAATCTTGCAGTCATGAGATACCAGGGATATTTCAGTAATGGGAAATCTGCTTCCCATACAAGATTGATTTTACTTATGACCTTTAGCTGGAATGATACCTGTAAATTCTTATCTGCATTAATTTCTTGTTTTCTCTTGTCACATGCTGTCAGTATATGTGTATCTTGCAGATATGAAGTATTAAGAACTGGCCATGTAACATGCTCTCTGTGAGGACTTGAAGTTATTGAAATACATTCAGCTTCATTGGTCTAAAGTATCTGGACTTCTGTACTGCCCTTAGGACATAGCAGTTAAGAAAGATAGAAATCCTAATACTGACTTTTCTGTTACTTACAGACTGAGAATTATTTCAGTGCATCTGCTTAATGTTTTCTTAATGTGAGTTAGTAAGTGATACACGGCCACAGTACTCAGTTTGCTAAAATCAGGGTTTGAAGAAATGAGATTAAATTTTAAGATAAAAATAGGGTTTAATTTTCTAACATAATGTTTTCTTCCAACATGTTTTTTGTGGCATCCCAGTCACACAGAGTATTTGGGATTCTGTTTTTCTCCTTCTGACATAGTTTCTTGTCATTGCTGATAAGTTTGAGTTCATCAAACTGTAAAAATGAGTCATGAATTAAGGTTGAATATTCCCCTTAAAGATGGATTACAGCTCACACAGTAAGGTATGCTTATTAGAGAAATCAGTGTGGAGGTCCTGTGGCCATTGTTATGCAAGAGGACGGTCCCCTTTGACCTTAAAATATGTGTGTGTGTATAGATGAGAGGACCCTTACTGTGTCTTACAGAATCTTTTCACCATTAATTAATTTTGGAGACCTTATGTGGAAAAATCTTTTTTATGTGGAGAAATCTTTCTGTTCGCTGTGGACAATATTTGTATGATACTTCCTTAAACAGGTTAACTTATTTAAACTTCTACTTCTTTATAGACTGTGTACAGTTGAGTGTCTTATTGTCTATAAATAAGAGATGAAATGCATTACAGATCATTTAGTAAAACAGACATCCCATTTCCTTATTGCTGAAATGATTGCAAAGGAATCTTCCCATTAGGTGAGATGAAAGTGGCCATCGACAAAGAAATCTGTCCCTTCCATCCTTCAGACTCTCTTTATGCTGGTCACAAGACCCATTAAGTATTTTCTTACTTCTCTTTGCAATATTCAAGTTGTTCTTGAATATTCTGAATTTAGTTCTGGAATTAGGAACAAATTAGGCCAAAGGAACTATATGAATGAAATATCCTGGATCACTCTCCAGTAGCTTTTGGAAGGAAGGAATAGCTTCTGTGTTGGGTTTGCGTGGCAAGGTTTTGGTAGCGGGGGGTGCTGCAGGGGTGGCTTCTGTGAGAAGCTCCTAGAAGCCTCCCCCATGTCCCATAGAGCCAATGCCAGCTCCAAGATGGACCTGCCGCTGGCCAAGGCCAAGCCAATCAGCGATGGTGGTAGAGCCTCTGTGAGAAGATATTTAAAAAGGGGGAACAAAAAAACTGCGCAATTGCAGGTGGAGAGAGGAGTGAGACGATGTGAGAGGACCAACTCTGCAGACACCAAGGTCAGTGAAGAAGGAGGGGGAGGAGGGGCTTCAGGTGCTGGAGCAGAGATTCCCCTGCAGCTTGTGGTGAAGACCATGGTGAGGCAGGCTGTCCCCCTGCAGCCCATGGAGGTCCATGGTGGAGCAGATATCCACCTACAGCCCATGGAGGACCCCATGCTGGATCAGGTGGATGCCCGAAGGAGGCTGTGACCCCATGGGAAGCCTGCACTGGAGCAGGCTCCTGGCAGGACCTTGCGGACTCGTGGAGAGAGGAGCCCACACCCAAGCAGGTTTGCTGGCAGGACTTGTGACCCTACAGGGGACCCACGCTGGAGCAGTCTGTTCCTGAAGGACTGCACCCCGTGGAAAGGACCCACGTTGGAGCAGTTCGTGAAGAACTGTTGCCTGTGGGAAGGACCCATGTTGCAGAAGTTCACGGAGGACTGTCTCCTGTGGGAGGGACCCCACAGTGGAGCAGGGGAAGAGTGTGAGAGTCCTCCCCCTGAGGAGGAAGGAGCGGTGGAGACAATGTGTGATGAATTCACCCCAACCCCCATTCCCCATCCCCCTGCGCCACTCGGGGGGGGGGGGGAGGTAAAGAACAATCAGGACTGAAGTTAAGCCCGGGAAGAAGGGAGGGGTGGGGGGAAGGTGTCTTTAAGACTTTGTTTTATTTCTCATTCCCCTACTCTGATTGGATTGTTAATAAATTAAGCTAATTTCCACAAGTTGAGTCTGTTTTGCCCATGATGGTAACTGCTGAGTGATCTGTCCCTGTCCTTATCTCGACCCATGAGCCTTTTGTTATATTTTCTCTCCCCTGTCCTGCTGAGGAGGGGGAGTGATAGAGCGGCTTTGGTGGGCACCTGGCATCCAGCCAGGGTCAACCCACCACAGCTTCTCAGTTCAAATGGCATAATACTGAATTCAAACTGCGAGCTGCATTAGTCAAATCATGTACACATGGTTTCTAACAGGAATTAAAGAGAACATCTTCACAGATAAGGCAACCTTTGCCATGACTGTGTTCAATTTTCCTCACAAGATCTCTAGCCAGATTACAGAAACACTCCTGTGTATTGCAAAGGAGGACTGAAATCTTCTTTACATCAAGATGAGTAAGTAGTACGTTGCTTAGAAGTAGATCAGAGCTGTGAAGCTTGATGGGACTTCACATTTTCATTTTGATACCAGTCTCCCTTTCCAGTGCAAAATGGGTCAGGGACCATTCTTTATAATGCATCTGATGGCCTCCTCTGGTATCATGGAGAAAAGTGCTCACAAAGAAGACCTAAGTAATAGTGTGGGCATACTGTAGTAAAAATGTTTTCTCACTGCCTAACATTGGTCAAAAAAAATTTAGAAAGGAATGGAGAATCATCCTCAACCTTATATCAGTGCTAGGTGCTATTCTTGTCTTTGACCTTCTGGTCAGTTCTAGTTGCTGTGTTTTGAAAAAGATGTAGCAGAAATATCAAAGATCTCCAAAAGAGCAATAAATATTGTTGGAAACTTGAAAAGCTTCTATATTGTAGGAGCCAAAATGTGGTTTCTGTGCTTAGTTCAACCAGAAGGTTGATGTTATTTGTTGTGTGAAATGTATACAGTAGGAAAAAATGGTTGGTTTAACTTTCGTCCCAGTACCCAAACAAGGGAACCTTTGCATGAATGTAACACTACTAAAAACAAAAAGCATTTTGAAAATACAATATATTGGGTTATAGAGTTCCCTGTCACTAGACAGTGAGGCAGAAAAGGAGAAAAATAAAAGATTAGACCATGGTATGAAGAATAAGAACATCTGCAGATACATTAGGTAAGACATAAATATATAAGCCCTCTTACTTCAGAATAAAATCACCTGGTGTTAGGAATTTCCCCAATGGGTATCTTATTGCATAACTGTCCGTTATAGGGTTTTTATGTCTAGTACTAGAAGGACCATTGGTCTGATTTAGTATTGAAACTCCTCTCTTTCTTCCATCATTTTCTCTTAGGGATACTTCCCTTCGAAGTCTGCAATGTCATTTGAGTTAATTCATTAATTTTCATTGGCTTCTTCACTGTCTTAAGCTGGGTGCACTGACAAATCAATTAAGGTATCTTACAACAGTTGAACCTCATTCTGGATCCCCACTGAAGGCTGCTTGTCAGCTGATCCACCTACAAATGGCTACCTGATCATTTGGGTTGAGGAGTCAAAGTTGGCCATGTAGGAGACTAGTCACTTTAATCACTCTTGTGCTGGTAACTGCAGAAGCTTAACTGCATTCCCCACCTGATTCAGTTTGGTTTTAATTGTGTTCTACTTCTGTTTATTCCTCCAGTACTCTGCAAAGAATTTATCTCCTACTTTTCTGTTTATCCTTTAATAAGGTCAATAGGAGAGTTTTCATTATCTCTTTCATTCTCTTATCTGCTTCATTTCTTTCTCCTAATTTCATCAGCTATATGAAATTCATTTTTCTACTGACTGATTTTTAACAGATCACAGAGTGAATATCACACACATTTTGTTCTGGGAAACCTATTTGGGCCCAGTACAAACTTCCCAAACGACACCAAAATACATGACTTTGCCCTTATGTATTTTGTTGTATTTAATTTTTGAAATTGTGCATTATATGCACCTGACATACTGACTCAGTATGGGGCAATAGGTAATACAGCAAAACTACAGTGAAGATAAATTTTTGTCCTCTGATCTAGTGACAAAATTCCTGTCACATTTTTTCCTAAGTTTGCCAAATACAGCTTTTTAATTTCTTGTTAACAAAATCATGAGAAGGGAAGAAAGTAAAAGTAGAAGCTGAAGGAAAGGAGGTAGAGACTGGGGTGTGGAACTGCAAGAATAGGGGTTATTATGGCCAAAAGGGAATGTGAGAACATCATTACCTAAAACCAGCTCTTTGCATGCCAAAGGAAGAAGGGTGAATGCCATGAATTTTTCCTCTAGCATTTCTAAACGCCTGTCTTCTACCCTGCACAGTGTGGTCCTGTGCAAGCATGACAGGTCTCTTCTACGATATGTCTTTAATCATCAGGGGTTGCTTTCTCTCTTCTTAGGCAGCCAGACTTAGTTATTGCTTGTTTCTTACCATGTTTCTCCTGGGTCTAGTCTTCTTACCTCTTTGGAGTTTTAGGAATGGCAAGAGTGGCCATGGCCACCAGTGCAAGCTTATGTCAACTCTAGGTCTTCCTTAGTGTCCTGAGCTTTCTCCCAGGTCCTTGAGTGCCCTGTGATACAGACAGATCCAGGACTTCAGAGTAGTGGAAAGTATCTTCTGAAACTGCTCAGAACATGGTAAGGGACTCAGTTTTTTTAATGTCTCTAATATATTCTCTCCTGCTGTCAGTGGTGACTAGTCCTATGCATCCTTTCATCAGACAGCCTGCATGTGATGTCATGAGAACATGCTGATTTGAAGTGTTGACCCCCAAAGCATAAATCTTATTGGTGTCACAGCACAACCATGAGTAAGGAGCTGAAGGGTAAGGCTCAGGTCATGTAGCCAGGTCATGTAGCCACAGGCTATGAAGAAAGGTCTCACCCCTAGATACTATTTGCTTATCCAGCTACAGTGAAGCTATAGAAAACACAGGTGCAGGCAGTTGCATACTAAGGCAAAGCTCTCATGTCAAAATGCGATAATTATGCCTTAAGAGGTTATCTCTGATTGGCTGGCAGACAGGGTCCCAAAAAGTACCATCAGAGGGTAATTTGGGAAAGCATGGGAGATTGCAGCACTCTTGGGGCTTCTGTGGTATTCTTAGCCAGCAGAGAAGCTTTCATCTGCAACACAATTTCCCCTCTGACTCACCCCATTAGTTGGAGTACAAATCCTACCTTGGGTTGGATTGTTCTGTGTGTTGAGTAAACTCAGGACAAGAGCAGCACCCATATCATACCCTAACGTAACAGTGTAGTGAAAACAAGGCCTTAGCTTTTCTTAGACTGCTTTCAGTCAATAAAGGAAACTGAAACACTGTGAGAAGTTCAGCGTATCCAAGAAAACAGTAAGTACAGACACCTCCAGTTTCAATGTCAGATTTACAGGCAGCTTGAGACCTACTAATATTCCTTGGTGTTAAGATGGCAATATATGCAGTATTACCTTCTGCACAGTACGTCCTCTTTCTTTTCCTGTTCTTGGAGTCTCTAGCTTGAGCACTTGCAGTCCCTCAGCCTTAAGCTAGCTTTCACATTCTTGGATTCCCAGAGAACCTGGCTGCATGTTTTCAATGCCATTTTATCACCTTTTTTACTAGCCAGTATTCGAGTGGAAGAAAGGAAAAAACCAAAACAATAGGCAAAGAATTACTCTGAGTATTTTTTTTTACCTTTCTGAATGTTTTAGGCTTTCTTCACACTGCTTTTGCTTAATCACTCCCGCCAGCTTCATTTGGAGCCTACAAGATGATGGTCAGATCCAATTTAACATCTCTGGAAGACTCTTTGTTTTGTACAGTGATGCTGGGAATTTCTCCTTACTATCACACAACCAGTTAGAGCCTTCATTTAGCGAAATGTGGAGGAGCTTGTACAGTTTTTTCTGCCATCAAATGTCTAATTCACAAAGGTACAGGAGTGTGGCTGCCCAGGTGCTGCAGGCTCCATCACCCCAGTACTGCGATTAATAGTTTGCTGCTCTTGCAGCAAAATTGTGGCTCTGGGCTTTGTTCTATTTTTACACTCATCCTATATGCATCTGTTCTCACTTTATTCTACATCCTGTTGCCATCCTCCTGCTCATCTGTCTCTGCCATCTTTAGACATCTTCCACTATCAGGTTGACACCACTGTAAATTCAGTGCCATCAAAGGAATTGCTTCTGAGTTATGTCAGTAAGTAAAGACTTTAGGCCTTTGTTTTTTCTCTCACAGCCACCTTTCTTTTCTTGCCATGTGCAATTGGACCTCTCAAGTTTGCATGTACACTGGTCATCAAAATTCTTTGCCATCAAATGCCACTGTAAAGTCATTAATGTCCTTATCACTCTCTTTCTGGGCATTCTTTTACCAAGTGTCAGTGCAGTACAGGATGGAGCATATGATCTGAGGAGGGACATGTCTGTGATCTGCCCCTCAAGCTGTTGTGCACGCTGACAGCATGCTACGTAGCTCCCCTGCCCAAAAGGAAGAATGTCTTTCGTTTGAGGCAGTGCAGTGATAGACCAAAATAATACAGTGAGTTCTGGGCTCTGTCAGTGTCTAACACGTGCCGTGTTCCATCTTACCGGGTTTCTGGATGGTGTGATACTGTCAGCTGTATTAGTCATCACAGGTTACTGCTTGGAAACAGTGCAAAAATTTTAGGGGCCTCAACTTATTTTCAGAAAGATGTGGGCTGTTAGGAGCCCAGGTCTCATGGAAAGCCAAGAGTATTTTGGTTCACAGAGTTCTAAATAACCTCTGAAATGGAATTTAAGGTGCATTTTCAAAAGCCCAGTGTGCCTTCCTAAGTCACAGACACTTTTGAAATTTCAAGTTTAGATTTGTATTACCTGAATATTTATACTGGATTAACTAAAATCACGCGATCGTCAATGTGACTCCATGATTACGTAAGAATTAATGTACATACGTAAATTGCGTAAGGATTACATAAGAAAAGTGAGATTTCAATTGTTTTCAGGACTAGGCTCAGAGGTGACAAACCTGCAGAGTCTCTGGTTGTGGAGTGCTCTTTTATAAGCACTGGCTTCCACCCAAGAGAAAGTGCTAGTTGGTCCCAACCTTGGCCCTCAGACGACTGAAGAGAATGGTATTGCTCCCATGAAATTCAGTGAGGCAGGGTCAGGCCTCAGTCCATTCTGTCATTCTTGTTCTAGCATGTATTGGCCTTGTGTAAAACTTTGGTAAAATAATAAAAATGTTCTCCTTACATAAATGCTTGATAAATCAGTGCCTCTTAAAGTGATATTTCCTTGTTCCTGCTACAAGTTTATGATGTAGTCTCATGAAAAAAACGAAACAGAATATAAAACGTGAAAACTCTGTCTGAAGAAGGTCCAATCTGTCATCACAGGATACACTAAAATTTCCTTAACTCTTGCCACGATCACAAAATCCACTATCTAAAATTCTGACATTTTGTCTCTAACAGAAAACAAAGGAGAGCAATATGCACAAGAAGGCAGTAGGAAGCCTGAAGCTATTAGCATGTCATTGTCAAAGGCAGAAATAAAACCCACAAAAGCTAAAGGATTCTGGAATATAGCAGAAATCTCTAGACATGAGTCAGACACTAAAAATGCCCAAACTCATTTAAAAAGCTCTTTGTCACAGTCCAAAAAAACAACATTT
The DNA here is from genome assembly GCA_013389945.1 of Fregata magnificens. Lineage (NCBI taxonomy): Eukaryota > Metazoa > Chordata > Aves > Suliformes > Fregatidae > Fregata > Fregata magnificens. The sequence goes on from WAAD01037761.1 coordinate 67,887, forward strand.
TCAGTGTTTTTCCTTTTACTTTACATCCCGCTATTGCAAGTACATGGCTAATTATGATCTGAATGATATCTATTATTCCTGTGTCCTTCTAGATCAAGCCGGATGTGTTCCAAATATGGCCACAAACATATTACAGTGTCCAGTAAAATCAAAAGAATAAGATAATTCTGTTTTAAGGGTTAATGGTATTCACTCCCACTCAGTTTGACTCACTGGACAAAAGCTCTAGTGTGCCCATTCTAGGCAGCTGTGCTGAACAGTAAAGATTTGGAGTCCTTTGTAGGCTGGAGAAAAATAAAGTCTTTGTAAAGTTTTTATTTAGTATATTCTACCAAACACCCATGTGTAACAGTTAAAACATTTGGAGTTGCAACAGGCTAAGGAAAGTTTGCACAGATAAACAGAGTTATTCTAAATTTTGTGCCTACTAAGGTCTGAATCACAAAGTCTAATTGCATTTCATTTAAAATGTATGTGCAAGAACTAATTTTTCTTAGCAGGGCCATTGTGTTCTTTGGGCTTTGTTTAATCATGTTAAAAATGTTAATACAAAACAGCAAAATTATGTATGGTTTGAATCACTACATGTTTACAGTAATCTGTGAGGGATCATGCTTTAGAAGAGCATTGTTTTTATGCTGGTATAATTCTCTTTACTTCACTGATCTTCTCTGTTTATACTGATGAAGAGTCAGGCCCAAAGCCACTAAAAAGCAAATACATCTAGGCATATTCTTTCATTATCTGGATACATCCCTTTGAAACAAAATTAGCTTTTGCAATATTCTCTCAGCCTTTGCATGCCTCAGCACTTTCCTGATATCTTGGCTAGGAAGGCACTGAAGTACTTAAATACAGAGACAGCACAGCAGAACTACAAGGAATCTGGCTCAATGGGTTCCTCCTCAGGGCTAAGCCATATTAGTACAGGGGTTTATAAACTCCCCTGGATTGATTCAGGGTTTGCTTCCTCACTGTAGTCTGAAGTATCTAGAGCCAGGACCATGGCCCCATTGTAAGGCCAATAAATATGAATATGGCTATTTTTATCACTCAGACAACAGTCATAAAAGAATGGGGGAGACAGAAGGAGATGGGGGGCACTGGCAAAGGGCATTTCAGCCCACTATAACCTTTACTTCCTTCAGTGATCTTGCAGGATGTCTCTGCTCCGAACATGTGCATCTGAGGCTGGCTGAGATGACTCTCAGACTGTGTCAGGTGTTAAGTCAGTCTCTTCATTTCTCTATCTAGTTACTCAGTATTTCACAGCCCATTTTATGAGGTATAGTATTACTTCTATTGCAAAATGTTTCCTTTTCCAGCAGCTGTCTGCTGCGTTGCGTACCAATTGGTGGCTTTTTCTGTCCCAGGGCAGGCTGTGTTTCACTGGGATCCTATGTTTATTTTCCAGTTTTTAAAGTGTCTTGTGGAGTAAAGATGTCACAGAAGTGGTTTCCCCAGGAATGAAAAGCAGTGAGGAAGTTACCTGTGTACTGGACTGATGACCAAATCCTGAAGATCTTACTCTCTTTTCAGCCAGTAAAATTCCTGTTAACTTGAACAGGAGTTTATTTCATTAGGACTGTCAAAATTTTGTTCAGAATTCATGATTCAGGCCATAACTGAAGTAGGTGCTTAAGCACACGCAACATCCTATTGAGTTCAGGGACTCAGGAATAATGTAGATATTTTGATTTAATTTAAATATGTGCTTAACATAAAGTACATCCCTGAATACCACAACCTGGTTTTTTTAGTGTTGGAGCCTAGCATTTCTCAAGTGCATCAGAAATGAGATGTTGATACAACACTTAAATCTGAGGTTTTGAAGTAAAGCTGTGTTTTTAACTAGGTGCCAAAATATTTGCTAAGTTTTGAAGAAAAAACCGAGTATTTTCTCTAGGCATTGAGTAATCCCCATGTTATTAAAGATTTTCCTACTTTCACTGATGCATAGATCTTGCCTCTTCCAGGTATTTCAGTCAATATATAATGTCATTCTTCACTGTGTTTATTAAAAGCACAAGAGATGAAGGCACATACTTAAAATACATGTTAAAAGTATATGTAATGTTATTCTAGTTGCAGTTATCTCAAAGGGTTGTGCTTCCTTTTCAAACTGATCTGGATGTACAGATTTGCCAAACTATTTGAAAGCTGCAGACACTTTAGCATTCATGACACTATTATTCACTACCATAAATCTAGATCAGATGTGTGCTGTCTGAATTGATAGTGGGTATTCTGTCTGAGAAAAATGTGTTCCCCTTTAACTTTTAGCAGTGACATTGCTTATGTTACATCACTTTTCATGTTACTATGCATCATATTGGTCAAAGATGTAATTATTTATAGCACAGAGATTGTGTCACTATAATTAAGGTTGTGTTAGGGTTTATATTACCTTATAAAAGCTCTATTTTCAGGAGCTTGTAACTCCATTACCAAATTCATTTTGGCTGTGAAGCTTTCAGTTGGGGAGTGTAAGAAATAAAGACACTTTTGCAGTCTAAGTGGGTGATGGCCTGTTGTCTTCCAGTTTGGTCTCTGCTAGTGTGACTTCCAGTGACTGCCATGTTTTGGGTGGTTTTGCTTTAATCCAAAGTGCATTGAGAGGTAAACAAGTTCTTGCTTCTTTATATTTTTAAACTAAGGGATAACAGGGACAAAGTATGGGTACACTTTGTGGATCTGGGAAATACCTGTTCTTATCTTTGGTACCTTCTCCAAGTTGCTTAGTGCCAGCAGGTTTCTGAGCTGATCTAAATCACCAGGGCAGTGTGTGAGTATGGAGACTCAACCACAGAGAGCAGGTTGCAGTGGCAGAGCCACAGGCTACAAACACTTTGTGTCAGGGTCTTGTACATAACCTCCCAGGTCCTCTGGATGCTACCACTGCTACCATAGTGCAAATAGAAATACAGGATGAAAGAGAGCGTGCTGCCCTTTGTAAGTACTAAACATCATAACCAGGCCAAATCCAGGTTTGGTTCAAGTGGGTACAGCTCTTCTATGACAATGAATTTCTTTCCTTTTTGTAGTTTGAATGTCTTATTATAGGGCTACAAAATGTTCTTTCTAAAGAACAGCACATTAACACTGTAAGTCTGTGGACAGAGTCTCAGCTAGTAGAAGTCAATGCAGCTTCCCTGAACTACACAGAGCTACTCAAATGTATACCAAGGAAAGCTGTGGACCCACTGGTGGTTTTTTTGGTTGTTTGGTTTGGTTTGGTTTGGGTTTTTTTGTAAGGATGTAACTACAGTTTATTTAGCGCAACCCTCAGGTTTGGAGTGATTCATCACAAAATGGACATATTTAAAGTCATAAATGTGTTGACTAAAAAGCTCAGATATTTTCTTTATACACTGAGTGTAGAGCCAATGTTTGAGTAATCCCTTTTATTGGACTAACTGTACGCTATTGACAAACCAGCTTTCTGGGTATAGGAATCCATTCTTTAGAGTCAACCCCTTCCTGACCTGCAGGGGAGTTTTGTATATCCCTAAAGCACGACTGTCAATATTGCTGCATTAGTCCAATAAAAGGGATTACTTGAAACTTGACTCTAAATTTTGTCTCAATAGTAAAGGCAAGTAATTAAAAATATTGAGTTGTGTAACAAGACACAATGTGTATTGTGATGCGCTAATAACCATGTCCTTCCAAAATGATTTGCTGTATTCCTTCCAATGTACACAGTGAATAAAAACAAGTAGGAAATCTCAAAAAACCCCCAACAAACAACAGCCCATTTCTGATTTCTGTGTGAGATTAGCCAAGCTGAATATGCAGATAAGCAAAAAAAGCAAAGAGTTAAACATCCTTTCTCCTTCCAGGAATGGATAGGCCAAACGACATCTTCAGCCAGGCTTTCAGGCAAAATTCTGACTCACATATGCCACGTAGTGGATTGCTATCTGAGCGTTCCCTTTGAAAATTTCAAAACTACTTACATAGGAGGAGGCCACTCAATAGAAATAAAGGTATCAGAGCACATGGCCCCTAAATGTTACAGACTTGATTAGGACTCAGTTGTAAAAAAGACAGAGTTAGTACTAAGCATAGAAACTACTATTGTGTTATGAGCCCTCCAGCACAGAGCCTGTCCTTTTGTTCCTGTTTGTATGTAATATCCCAGACTGCTCTAACAGGAGCTGAAAGACCTTTTTACTACTCTTGTTTCTTATGGACACTTGTAAAACTGGGAAAAACCTACTCTTCTTTTCAACAGAGAATTTCTAGCTTGAACCATTTACTTTGCAGTACATTACGGTGCACCCACAGCTGCCCAGTGCCGACTGGGTCGTACACTCTGTGTTCCACTTAAGCCCAAGCCTGGACTCTCAGCGGAAGTTAGAGGAATTTTTGCTTCCCATTAGCCCCAAATCCCTCCACTGTGCTGTCAGCTAATGTCCTGCCAAGCAGTGTGGTAGCATTTCCATAGTCCTTCTGGAAAGGCGGCCGAGCAATGCCTGGGACATGTGCCATTCCACCCTGGTGTCCCTCCTTATGTTCTTATGCAGAGGGCTGTTGCCATCACGGGATCCCCAGATGTACCAGTTTGGTTTGACCTGATAAGAGGATAGGAGGACTCGGCCACCCTGTTAATACAGGCGATACACACTCTGAGGGTCTTGTGCACACTGCCTGGGCATTGCTGACGATCTGGCCCCACCTGAGGATGCAAACTTCCCACTGTGCCAGGGCGCGGGAATCCTGTCCTGAGTCTTTGTTGAAAACTGCATGTTGAAACTCCCTGAGACCAGAACCTGGAAACTAAAAGCTGCCAAATTTGGGGAAGGCTGGATTTGATTAGAGCTTTACTTCTTAGGCCATTTTCTTCTGAACTACCAAAGAAAAAGCCAGCCTTGTTTCTGCAGTTTTTGCTCACTGTAGAGCAGTATTTCTCTTTAAAATGCAGTCCCTGACTGACAATTTTTGGCACCCAGTTCATTACTATTGGCAGTGGTACAGGAAAGGGAGAGCAGTAGTTGGGACCATCAGCATAAGTGCTCCACTGCAGTGGGTTTGTGATTAAAGTAGAACAAAATGTTTAGATTCACCCTCTTGTTTTATTACATATGACTTAATCTGTTTTCTTCCCCCTTCCCCATTTCTCCTAGAAGGTGAGGAAAGTGCACATTTTTTTTTTTTTACTAGCTTTATTTACTTCGGTGCTTCAGGATACTAAGTTATGACAAATTCTTCTCTGCAGTAGCTTTTGGCTTCCTTCTTCTTTGAGCTCTTTAGACCTTTGAACTGCTGCCATTACAGCTGCCTCTGAGCCTGTCATGTGGCTGTTGAATTGAGCTTTTGAGTATGCCTCTGCAATGCTCTCATTCCTAACTGTTGTACTTTTAACAGTATCATTGTTTTGAATGAAATAGCACTTCTGTGCCAAAAGTGGAGGTTATTTCTCCAGAGTACATTCTGGGCAGGCAAGCATTCAGTCTGCCTGCTCTCCAAGCCAATCAAGAGCACTGCAACCGCATTAACACAGTATTGCGCCTGACTAAATAAACTGGATTTGCATTTGAGCAAAAGTTGTCTTGAAGCACTTGACTGATTCATGGCATAGTCAGAGGCAGCTTGTCTCTTCTGAGAATGTGCAGGATGGGTATATTTTAACCAGTGGGATATAATTTAATGGTGAATTATTGTTGTTGTTGTTATTATTATTACATAATCTTCTATCCCATTAATGACTCTGATGGAATAAGCATTTCACTGGGGTAGGCACTGTGCATTCACATCAATCAGGGAACCACAATGTTAACAGAGCTTAATCTTGCAGACATGTACACATATTTTTAACTTTTTACAAAAAAGCAATCAACTGACTGTGTATCTTAATCAGATGTGTGACTGTTTCGTAGATGGGGACATTTAGAGCTCACCGAGGTTGGTCTTTGTTTCCAGCATACATATATATAGGCAGTAAGCTAGAGTCTGAATTAATGCAATAGTAGCATTATCTAGAGCCAAAAAGCACTCATAAAAGATCGTTTGGTTGCAAAAGCCTATTAACAAATTTTCTTACTGTTTAGGTAGGGCCTCTGATCATTTTAACTAGAGCAAAAATCCTTGGGGAAAAAAAAAGCAAAAATGTGTCTTGAGTGCAGTGAGTTAAAAACACAGAGACAGTGCTGCAGCCAGCTATCAGTAGGACAAATTTCAGAGACAGAGCTGGGGGAAACAGTTACTGCCTGATGTTTTCTACAAATGCCACTTCAGAGATGAATACGATGGCCTACCAGATTTTGCTTTTTTATTCTCTTTGAAGTAGGAGCATTAAATTAAAACTGAAGCAACAGAACACTTAGCACTCAAGCTGGAGAACACACGATGAGTTTTAAAATAATGTTGAGAAAAAGACAACAGAGAATAGAAGAGGCTTTGTATCATGTTAGATTTCATTTTCAAACAAAAGTAAACATCAAAATATTAGAACACAAGCACAAAACCTCATTGTCAGTAAAACTAATTAGTGTTCTGCTGCTTAATGCAAAAGCCTACATGATGTCTTGACCTTTTTTACACATTGTGTCTAAGGTTGTGCAATAAAACAGAGGGAAGCACAGAATGCCTCCAGTTAGCCTCAGAGGTTTTCTTCCTTACGGAGTTCAATTGATCGCAACAATACAGGCTATGTATAGAGCCCTTCTTTAAAGCTCTACTATTTCTTAGAGCTTGAGCCAGTGAATTAAAGCAGTCATGCTGGCAAATAGTTTTCACTAGAATGATTGCCATTCCATTTGCCTGTAATCTTGCATTTTTAGCAGTATACACATAACAAAGATTAAAAGATCTTAGAGAAGTAATTGCTTATGGGACATTCCCACAAAACCTTCCTTCCTTGAGCTTTTGTGCAACTAGTCAGGAGATAGCCCTCTTTGAAACTGATAGCCAAATCTGTTTCATATTGGCCAGATCTTGCAGAAATACTGCACTCAGTAATACTTTGCTACAGGCTAATACAGTATCTTCTCAGATAGTAAAAGGAGCTAAAAAACTGTCAGAATTTGGGAAACAGAGTTTAGTGCCTTCTTCTCTTTAAAACAAAACTTTAAGTCAGTCAGAAGTGAGTCTTAAAGCAAAGCAAAGACCCTGGGCCTCTTGCTAATGGCACTGAATCCTTAAATTCCATTCAGTCACTATTGGGTATGCAGATCCCTGAACTCTGGGTATTTCCATTAAAAGCACCTAGACAGATTTAAGTAAGCTTAGGTTAAAATTTCCGTTAATATTTGGTGTTGACCTGAATGGGCCTCTGTTGAAATCATTGGTAAAATTCCCAACCAAGTGCAAAACAACCATTATTCCACTACCATTTACAAAAAATGCTACTCTTAGTGTATGAAACACAAAACAAGTAAATGTGAATCAACTAAAAGTAATGCCTAAAAGTTATTTTGAAAGAAAGGAAAGAAGGAAGGCAAAGAAAATATGAAAATTACTTATTTTTACTCATAAGCTTGAAGAGAGATTGGAAACCTTTTATAGAACCGAGAATGTGTTTCTTGTACTAATACAAAATTTGTTCCAAGGTTTTTACTGGTACAAGAAATCAGAAATGTTCTACAGAGACCAACTTTTCAAAATGGAGCTAGCAAATTGCCCATTTATTTGAGTAAGACACCTTAGAACAACTGTCAGAAGGACTGTAAGTCAGTCTGGGAAAGGCATATGAATTTCTCCTTGCATGGGCTACTGAAACTCTCCAGCTAATCTGTTTGCTGAAGATGCATCTCTATGCCTGGTAGAAAGAAGATTGTTGTGTAAATTGTAGAAGGATGCAAAAAATCATGGTCACATGGTCACAATTCAGGGGAAGTTTTGCATTTTATCATTCATGCTTAGCTGCCAGATGTTGCTAGAATCAGGCTGTCAGTGGGCACCATTTCTCACAGGAGAGTGAAAGTCTGTGTCAGGATCCTGTTATCAAGAAAGGGAAAAAGCAGTTCTCAGTGTTTGTTAACAGTGCTCACTGTTAATGCCAGCAGTGCGCGTACAAGCTGTATTTGTGAATGAAGTGCATGGTGTATTTCGTAAGGTATTAGTCGATAGCCGTTGTAATGGTTCATTATACAAACTCCACGAGTCCAATTTTGAAACACAAACACTTCACTCTGGTGTCCAAATCCTTTAGCAAGGTACTCCAGTTGCTGTTACACTATTAAGGGCTGCAGGATGAAATATCAGAGGTGATACTACAGTATCAGAAAAGGCTTGTAGGGCAGTTAAAATTGAGGGACAGTTGTGGGAGTTACAAAACATGCAGAGTCCCTGAATGCCTACTTACGCACACTCACATATACTTCCCAAAGTCCCAAGAGTCTGTCTACCACAGTTTGGAGCACAAAATACAGTTGCATTAAGGTATTACAGGGACACATGTGGAAATGTGAGACATTGATACAGACAGAACACGAAGTGGGAGGTGGAGAAGTGGTTTTGCGTGACTACCTAGAAAAAATACGGCTGTCCAGTTACTGGAGTTAGACTTACTAATTCTAGCCTGAGATGAAATACTCATTCTCCTCACTCATTTGCTATTGCTGCTACTAAACCCTTTCATTTAGGGTTTCCTTGCATGTCAGAATCTGATCACATAGAGATGTCAAACTGAAGCATCCAGATGTGAGAAGAGGGCTGAAGCTGTTGTTCTATTGACTGACAAACACACACAAACACAGACTTTTCCTGTCTCAGAATTAACCTCCCAGGTCAGAGAGTCTGAAACTGATCCCCACAGAAGATAATATTTTCAATTTTGTGATGCAGTGGGTTGAAATTAAACATTTGCTAATTAC
>WAAD01037761.1:76730-107562 GCA_013389945.1 Fregata magnificens
CTAATTACAAAGGTACTACAAGCCATGCCAAAACCCTTTTTTGTTGTCTGGAGAGTTATAACAATTCTTTTCTGGCAGTTAGTTTTAAGATCATTAAATGATCCTCATTTGCAATATATTTGCAGAAGATTACAGCCCATCTAAATTGACCCTGAAGGAAGACTTATTTCATTAATGGGCTGTCCTGTGCTAATGCATAAAGCTAGAAAAATATATCTATTAAATTCTTAATGTGTAAATGATGTTTCTGGCTTTCTTCTTAATTACAAAGCAAAATGAGCCTGAAGTGCACTCCGTCTAGGAAAAAATGATCAATTTAATCCATCTTCCAAGAGAAAACTTTTTCAGTGAGTTCCAAAATTCCAGCTATTCTCAGCTAAGGCTGGAGCCTTATTGCTTTGTTCAGAAACACAATAAAATGTGCCAACACAATTTATTTTTTCCCTAGATTCCCATAAACAGAGCTTTTTCACATCAGTTTAGTTTACTCTCTATCTGTTAAGTTTTTGAGGAAAAAAGCTAATGCAAAACCTGGATGAGCAGTGCTTTAGAAATGAATAATGCCATGAGATTATGGCTTGATAGGGTATATGCAGAATATTAATACAGCCCATAGAAAGAGATTTACAGTACATATGGATTTGCAATGTACTCTCTGTACAGAACCACCTAACTATGCTCGGACTATCATCACAATATAATTCCCAGACAAAAAAAACCTTATTAAGGTGAAGGTAAGGCTGTAAATACATATCAATAATTTAGATGAGGAAAGGAAGGTAATAGAAGAGTGCAGTGTGGAGAGCGAAGTGAATGTCAGGAAATTAATTCTAAGTTAGTGTTACACTTACAAAACCAAACAATGGAAAGTGTCGAAATGAGGGAAAGCACTGCAGGCAGTCTCCCGTCACTCTGAGCACCCCGGGATCTGCATGGGAGATATGCTTTCAATGACAAGTATCCTAGCTAGCTGACATGTTTAATCTAAGATATGTCTGGTTTGGCCACAGCCCTTGATGGCTGAGGACCTTTTAAATCCTGTGTACCTTGGCATTTCAGTTTCAGCTGATGACATTTTAAACTGTGTCCAGTTTATACAGCAGAGTAAGTGTATCGTAATGAGGGGTTTCAGATGTCTGCAGATGCACGTAAATGGCAGTAAAATTTTCCAGTGCATGTCCTGAAAGAAGTTGATTCCACCTTCTGTAGATTTTTAAGATATTCTTGTAGTTGACCATTGTGCAATAAAGGAAAGACTGATCCTGTGTAAGGAAATATCTACTGTGCCCATCTAGGTATGCTCAGAAGCCAGGGAAAAATGACAAGCATCTTCCTAATGTATAGGTGCGTCTTGGAGAAGGCCCCATTGGTGACTCCCTCTTGTTTGTGTCAAGCTGCCCTGTCAAGAGGCTCTTCTCCAATTTTGGCTGCACAGAGACCCAATTCCTCTGATTCCAGGGGTTCAGCCATCGGGAGTGAATACCCCATATCTCCCCTGGAGTCAAAGAACAGGCACCAGAGAATCAGAGCATGCCAGTCATTACAGATACTGTGAAGACAAAGGAGGCCATCAGAGTAACTGGGCTCAGATTTAGACTGGGGTTAGTTAGTTAGACTAGTTAGACTAGTTAGACTAGACTAGACAGTAGTTAGACTAGTGTAGGTTAATACGTTTGATATCAAATGCAGAGTGTGATCCTTCCTTCCCAATAGATGGCTGGCCTTCTGCACTAGCTGATGGCTCCACTTGTCCTACAGAGTAGATCTGTAAGGAAGTGTTCCTTCCCCTTGGACATAAGCTTTCCTTCCTCTACATCAGTTCTTTCCCTTCGCAATAAGGTGTTTTCTCATTGTTTCTTCCTTCCTAGCTCCTTCTATCTGCCGAGTATTTCTTGTGGCCACCACCAACATAGACTGGAAGCAGCAACAATAATAGCAGAAGCCATAATGCCAGTTAACATCTTCCTCTTCTTCTTTTATACTGTTTTTCCCATAGTTCAGGCACTGCAGAGCAACTGCACCACTTGAACCTTGAAGTGACAAAGTTGTGTGTGTTTTGTGCACAAAAATGTCTCAGGAGAACCTATTCAGCTCTGTTTTCTGTTAGCAAGTGAATGAGCATGGCTCAGATATGTGTTGATATCTATGCTGGGTTGCAATTTAGCACTCACTGAACACACGGTGTGTTGTAGGAATGCTGCTGTAGACGTGGTGGACTTTGCTGCCCTGTCTAAACTTCAATTTCCCTTGTCAGCAATGCCTGGTGGAACTGTGTCCTTGAGAATATTAGGGATCTATGGGTCCTAGATCTGCCAGGTTTTAATCCTTTCCATAAAAGCAGATATTTGAGGAATTTCTTCCTTCAGTTGAGTATTTATGTGAAATTCAGCACCTTCAAAATATAATTATAAACCAAAACCAAAGTTCTATCATTTTAGAGAGAAAAATCTACTCCTGCTTTGAATTCAAGCCTCTTGAAGTCTCAGTTTTATTTCCGATTTATTCCCACTTATTATTGCTACCATTCCACTTAATGAATTTGATATTTCATACTCTATTCACACATTTTATTTTTGCACCAATTACAGGGAAGACAGATACATTGTTCTTACAGTTTTCTGTAATCTTCAAGGCATTTTTTCTCTTGCATTTTTTATTTCTTTAAGAATAACAATCATCTTGGTATTTAAAGAGAATAACAGCAGGAGCAACATTCTTTTAATACTTAGGGTATTTTTAAATGAGTCTTTTCACTTCTATCTGCTAGGAAAACAAAACTGGTGAGAGAACATCTTCAGAGTTTATGCCCTTGATAGGTCAAATGAAGTGTGTCTGAAACTAAAGAAGTCCTACTATAACCATGCCAGCGGAAATGAAAATTATACCACTCATACTAACAAGTATATTTCCAACGGGGCTGGAGGTATTAGAAGACTCTAAACAGATGCCTCTGAACTTAAAATACACTTAATTCCAAAGGCTTCTCTTGTAATTAATTTAGCCAGCATAGAACCTATGAAGAGAATGCAGGGCATAGCACAGCATTACTCAGCATCCACAAACTTCAAGGAGCATAAAGACAAGTAATTTAATTTAAAAAAAACCATTCACACTCATTTTTCACATTCATTTCCGTCAGGACCGTAGTGGCAAACGTCAAGGAAAACATTCTCCAATTTATAGCTTAATCTCCTGCAAGAAAAATATCCATCTGCTATAAAAGGAAAGTGCACACATAAGCCACATCAAAAGGATATCACTCATACTTTAGTTTCAGTTTTTATTCACGTTAACTTGGACTTGCGGTATGTAAGTCTGTAAACAGCCTATCAAACAAGTGAAGCTTACTACTGACTGTTTTAGTAACACATATTTGAACCGACAGTTTTAACATGCCTCGTGTTAACACAGCTTGTATTTCATTAAGAAGTACCAAATCTCAGCTGTTATGTGAGAATTGACAGCTGTATTTTTCTAGCATTAACTAATGTGAAAGGGGAGAGCAGTGTGGGGATCTAATGTGCAGTGGAGAATGCTGAACTTTCTTGAGCTTCTGGTGCAAGTTGGTTTGCAATCCTATTGCTTTGAAAAAGTGATTGGTACCGCAAAGTGGCCGCTGCATGCTGTGTTAATGGCATAGAGGTTGCTGCTTCTTCCTTTCTCCAAATGTTTTTTGGTGTTGGAGTGTGACAAGGCAAATCCTCTCTCCCCCATCTTGGCCTCCTCCCAGATGATGTTTAGCACAAGCAAGCCCAATGCTATGAAGCTCCTTGTGGGTTTGTGGCGCTTGTGTGTAAAGCTCTGTGACAGAAACGACAGTTGCAGATAGAGAAGGTTACAGATTGAGCCCATCATTTGTAGTGACAATTCAACATTCTTAAGTGTAGTGGATCTAAGGGCCTCATCAGAGATTGACATAAGGTGTGTAAAAAAGTCTTATGAAAGGAATTGTTGATAGAGAGATACAGTTCACAGTTTTAGGGTGAGTGTGCTTAAAAGTAGTTCTCTAAGGCAGTGGAAAGATCTTACATTGGGATTTCTGACCCTCCTTTCCCACCTGCCTGAGCTGCTCTCTCTTTGGAGACTTTGGCTGTGCTGCAGGGACAGCTCAGCTGATAGCAAAACAGTTTCTGGACTGCTGTAGTTTACAGCCTTACATATGAAAATAAATTGGCACATATTTCTATTGGTTTGGTTTATAAGTTGAAGCACTTGAAAAGTTGCTTCTGAAGCAGCTGAACAGTCTGAACAATAGGGGAGGTTATTTGTGAGACAAGAGCACAGGCGGCAGGGTGTGACAGGTAAGGATGGAGACCACTCTTGTCGCTTGATTTTATTCTGCTTTAGGATTTTCAAAGGACATCACCTGAGCACTAGGTTTCCATGGAGGATCAGTGGGTGTGACTGCCATCTTCTCTTGTAGTTGATAAATTCTTCCTTAATAAATATTTTTGAATCTAATAATTCAATATTTGTGATTTGAAGAATTCCTGTTTCAGAAGTGCTGGTGTCTCAGAGGACTTCTTCAATGGAACAAACAATCATTAGGGAACCAGCTCTTGATGTGCAGCGAGAACTGAGCCCCTCATTGATACTGATGCCTCTGAAAATATCCTCAGTTGTGAAGCAATGACCTGGGCTTCAAAATTTCCTTGCTGCTCCTGTTGTAATACTGTTCAGGTTAGTACAGTTAGTTTAGCTTAGTTTGATCTAAAATCCAGTGAACATTATTATGCTCTCAGATTTTCTGTCTGTCATAATTGTTATATAATGAAATAATAACTAATTGTAGAAGCTGCTAGGAAACATGCTAGTCTTGTTGCTAGTGAGAAGCAATGGGGAGGGAGGGTTGGTAACCATAAGGCAGTTGAGACTAATATTTAGGAAGGAAGTAAATCCAGGTGCAAACAAATACAAATGGGAAGGTCTGAATTTCTGCTGCAGGCAATAGTGATGAGAACTCGGAGCTGTACTACATCCTGACCCAGCAAATATGGAAAGAACAGGTTTATCTTTTTGCTCTTTCTATAAAGTGGTAACAATGAATCATTAGCAACATCTGTGCTTAATTATTAGGTTTTGATGTTATTAACCTACTAAGGTAAATAAGAGACAATCCAGCTTCTGAAAAAGTCCTTGCATTAGGCTCTCTTCACACTCAGGTAGGCCTTATTACATTACTTCCTTTAACCTTTCCTACATTTTCTTTTTTTTTTTTTTTTTTCTTTCAGTGAAAACTTAGATTTTTTTTTTTTTTAAAGCATATTTTTTTCTGCAAAATAGGATAAGAGATAATTACAGAAAGCTTTGAGATGTTGTTATCATCCCAGTGTGGTTAGCTGTGGTTATTTTTCTCCCACAATTTGAGGTCAACATGTACAAGTTACACCAAGAGGAAACCACTGGGCCTTCTCTTTGCTTATATTGTAACATCAAGAGAGCCATCAATGCAAAGCTGCAGTGAAAGACTGTTTTGCAGTGAAGACATAACTTTAGACAGCCATGTAATTTCCTTTTCATGTTGGTCCCTGACAAGAGACAATATGTTATAGTTCCAGGAATGAATAACAGGGGGAAGAGGGGAAAGTACGATAGCTTTATTTTAAAGTCTGTACAATCCTGCTTTGTTTTTAAAATAGCATTTTGGAGTTAGCTTGGTACTGTGCTCAATAAATTATACTATTTTTTCCCGATTTGCTATCAGTTAAGTGACTAGTCTGGGGTATTTCAAGACATCTGGTCTGGTTTCCTGGAGGATTATGATTAATAAATACTAGCATACAAAAGCAGTTAAACACTTGTGATTTACCTTCCTTATAATCTCATATTTAAGATACATTATGCCAAATGCTTTGCTGCTTATGGACCCTCTCTAACTTCAGTGATGAGTTTCCTGTTGCTGTTTATAGAAAATAGATCTATCTGTTATAGTCCAATCAGTTGTATTCAGATCAATAGAAGAGCACTATACACTTCATTCAGTCTTTTAAAATCAATAAGTTGCAGATTACCTTTTGAAATTGGCTCTTACATTTGTTTAGGGAAATTTTTAGTTATGCATGTGTTAGATCAGGGTATAAGTGTGCAATTTGTTTTCTGAACAAGCAAGTGATAAGAGACAATATATGTCCAGTTTTGAACATTGATTAGAAAATTCATCTTGTGGAGTTGATGAGGAATTATACCTCATCTGTATTATACTGGTACTGTACTGCACATTTACCTGCTAAATTTCTCATTAGGCTTTATTTCTGTGATCTGATTTCTTACTTATTTTTTATAAAAAAATTAAATTAAAATTCAGACTTTTGACCAAGAATAGCTCAGACATTTATAGAAATATTACCTCATATTTTAACTACCTCTGCCCCGAGTTCCTATGTTCACTTTTCTCTCTAAAATAATTAATTTCCTTTAGTTTTGCTCCTTCTTCTGAAAAGCTTTGTATTTGTTCTGAGGGACAAACATTTTGGGGAAGTCTTAGAAATTCTCTACAGATGTTCAGATGTCCTAGTGGTATTTGGATACTATGGCAAGTAATGACAGGAAAATTCCCTTGTAGGGACCCCACGTGAGGATTATTCCCTTCTCTCCATTTCACAGGTGAAGTTGTTCCCTCTGATGTCAGATATTTAAAAGTTCATTAGGTAGCCCAGCACCCCATCTTCTTTCCAGATTAAGACTTAACTCTGTTCAGATGTTAAAGACGACACTATCTGAACTGCACTTTTGCCATCTTTGCAAGTGTTCGAGTACAGTAAGCAGCCTAAATGTGATACATGAGCCAGCAGTACCTCAGATCATTTAGATTCTACCTCACTGTAGCCAGAAATAGGAAATAAAACTTGCAATCTGACTGTTTTCATTGTATTATTATAACAGAACAACTGTGAAATATGTAAGTGTTTCATGCCTTTGGTAATATTATGAGGAGTATTACCACTATCGAGATCTCTACTAAATCCTGCAAAGCTCCAAATCATTGGGTTTTAAAGGAATTTCTCATAATCACACCGAAATTCAATATAACATTTGTGAAATTAGATTGGTATATGTGCATGTATATGTGTGTGCATGTAAATCTTTAATATTTTATCCTTAATATGCATATAATAGTGTATAAGAGAGAATTTTCTCTTCGGAGCAAGACAATTTCATAGAGATGAGAATAGGATTTTTACTGTATTGGTGTTCATGTGATAAATCATCTTATATTGCTGCGCTCTTGAAATTAGTAGATGAAATAGCATTCCACATTGAAAGGTACAATATTGGGAAATTAAATTTATTGATAAACATGGTCTTGGTTATTATTTTATTTTTCCTAACCAGGTATTTTGCAGGAAAATATACATCTTGTGTTTACTTCTGTTTGTTAATGCTTTGATAAATCAGACATTTTTACTATTCTATCAATGGCAAAAGTCTAATTGCCTTATTGTATTCTGATTTATTTCTTTCCTTACTTTCTTTGCATCTGCAGCCCAACAAATGAGTCTCCAAAGAGATATATGTTATGATACAGTGTCAGTGAAATTAATCCTGATCAATTTTAAAGTTCACATTTTTATTTGATGACTTTCCTGGGAATCACTAAAACTGAGATTGACTCAGTCTCTTTTTGTTGGTTAAATATTGTTGTTTGAGAACACTGGATACAGCAGCAAAAATCTTATTATGATTCTAACAGTTCTGTGTCTGTATAAGAAAACAGCAATATAAGCAATGATGTTTTACTAATTAATAGACACCAAACCCTGCTCTTTGCTGACACCAGTTAAAGGTTCTCAATAAAGGTCTAATGGTGAAGAGTGTTACTTGCCTGAGAACACGTTAGCTGTGTGCAGGGTTGATGTACAGCCTGAGGTCCCTGTATATAAGTAATGTAGCAAGATAAATACATATGGCTTTTTAAAATGTGTTCAGAAAGCCAGGCTCTCTGTTTCTGTTAGGATTTCAGTCCTGCAGTTCTTGTGAACATGTAGTATTTCTAGAAGAATTTGGAGTTTTAGGTTATTAAGGAAAAGCAGAGATGGGGTAGTGTTTCTCCATTTTCTTCCAGTGTTTTTATTGGAAAATAGTTTGTTTCTCAATTTGTAAATGCTTCCACATCAGCCTGAAAGAACCACCTAGATTAGCGTTAGAAAATGCTTCTATACAATAATGATTCAGAAGTATAAATTGGACTGTGCTTGCTTGTATTTAGGTAGCTCTTGGAGTGGTGTAATTTATTTATTTATGTATTTGATTTGTCAACAGAACTCATTTTTTCAGGTACTCATGGTAGGCAATGCTTTTGACCCAAAGGAAACAAAAGACTTACTGTTTTGGTTTTGTGATTCTTGCCTTCCCTAAATCAAAGAAGATGGGAATGTACAAGAGTTATTGCTATCAAAAGGAAATAATTATATTGTCCAGAGTGCACAACAAATCACATCTTAAGCCGTTCTCCCCACTCTACCCCTACCTTGCTAAAGTTTAAATAGCATAACCAGTTTCTGTGAGGAAACTAGATTTTTATTTTTTTTATTGTTAATGTCAAACAAACATTTATTTCAGGTGCAAAGCCTCAGGATATGTTAGTGAAAACAGTGGCACTGCTGTTCTATTGCTTACTGCCCACTAAGTGGGTGGGAAAAGGGTACTGTGACCCTTTTACCCTTCCCACCAGTCTCCCTAACAGCTTTGGCCTTCAGGTCAGCTCAATTTCCCCTCCACTGAGTGGCCATTACTGTGCGAGGCTGTGATAAATGCTTTTTGTAAGGGACTGCATTGCCGGCAGCAAGCGCTAGGGAAGTCGGTAGCCTAGACCAGACAGACTAAGCCGAGAGACAGATAGACTAACATGCCTGCACGCTAAGTGCCTGTTACCTAGCAACATGACGGAGATCACAAAAAAATGAATAGACCCACAAACAAAAATGAAAAGGAGATAAAAAAGAGTAAAAGTCTATGGGGCTCAAAGGTTAATATTCCTCTATCTAATAACTTAGTTTCAGAAAATTGCATTTTAACCTTTTTGAAGCATTCAGGAGAGAGATTTCTTTGAAATTAAATTAGATCACATTTGTATGAAATGGGGGGAGAGAAATTAAATGCAGAATTTATTTTTTTTCCATCTTCTGACCCAGTATTTCTGCAATTCCTTGTATTTTCTGTTGACTACCACTGCTCCACTCCCCTTCCTGACTGCATGTAGCTAGCAGCCTGGTGTAGAACTATTGATGGCTCCAGACGGCTGCCCAGTGTGAAGTACAATGATACCATTTTGTATTTTTGTAGAATTTTCTCTTAGGGAAACAGAAAATCTTCACCAGTGTGGAATAATTAGTCCTTGTATCCCTTCTGTAGTCCCCATCCATCTCGTACCTCTCAGAGACAAGGGAGTGACACATGGAAAGTCACAAAGCAAAGGCCTGGCAGAAGCAGGAATGAGACGTGGGACATGCGGTTTCTGGCTTGGGAGTCTCACTGTTTCCTGTGCCATTCCCGTTCTTGCCATGCACCAACATCCACACCAGACTTGCAGCTTGTGGTGTGCCAGCCCTCCTCCCACAGCAGCCAGCCTCGACCCCAGGTAGCAGTGGTCTAAAAGCTGGAACGCAACTGGAATTGGCAGAAAATGGGGAAGCCTGTGGTAGAGTAGTATTATATTCTGAGGAGTACCTCCTTTAGTAAATAGTTTTGCTTACTCTGATCTGTTTTCATTTTTATTAAAAACAAAACAAAACAAGAAACCCCAAAACCGAACCAAAAAATGGCTTTCGGATAAAATAATTTGTGGTGGGGAGCTGAAGTCCATTTCTGGTAACTCTGTTTCTGATATAAGCACATGGAGATTTCACTTTGCCTTCCAGCTCCACAGGGAACCATTATAAATTCCCCTTTTATTACATAAGTCTTATTTAAACCTCTGGATCCAAATTCCTGGTCTAGCTACTGTGGCGTAAATCTGGAGTAACTCGATGTGTTCCTATGGGATTATTTTGGGTCTGCAGCAGCATGCTGGGGGCAGGATCCAGCCCATGAATTCCTTAGCTGCCAGGGAAATCCGGGTAAAGTGATTGTTCTATTTGTGTCGTGGCTGTTATATTTAACTTCACAACAGAATGCCTTTAAACTTTACTGCCATCTTTAAACCAATGAGCTGTATGGTTAACTAATTTTCTTGTGCACTGTATAATACAGGATCGATAATGCTGTTTCCTCACGTAATATATATGCTCTCTTTCACTCACTCTGTTCATATATATCGTATAATTACAAATACTGAAATTTATGAAGCATGTAAACCAGTGTTTTAAATACAGGAGATCACTACAGTTGGGATGGTTGCTATTATTTAACATACTCCAATCAACATCTTCCATTGGAGACACAGAACCTGAGAGTGTATAGCGTTATGATATAGCAAGTGAAATGGTCCCATGCAGGGTGTTCTGCTGACTGAATCTCACAGCACTGGTGCCCACCAGCCCCTCTGCTGAGCAGCCCAGCACCTTCTGAGCTGGTGGGAGAGGCTGAGAGATGATATGAGCCACTGGAGGCTTTCCAGGCAGCAGGGGAACGGAGCTTCGGCAGTAGCTTTTCAAATCCTTGCACCCCTGGAACAGGAACCAGGAGATATATCCAGGTTTTCCTTCATTTAGGAAAAAAATTAGTTTGCTCTATCATAAAGGCCATCATTTTAAATGACACTATGCTAATATCTTATTACTAGCTTCAGAAGGGGCAATCACATACTTTATTTGAGCTGTTTCCCTATTTCTTTCTCTGCAATGATATAGATAGTAATGAAAGGGCTAGAGCTAATTAAAAGACAATAATTTCATGAAGGGGTGGTGATGATGATGAGGCAATAAACTGTGAGAACAAAGCTTGAGGGGTTTTAATGACTCATCAACCCGTTGATGGGAATTTAGCCTTACAATCACTATCCATTTATAATGATCAGTGATATACCTTCCTTAAGAAAAGGAAAAACACACTGCTAATGGTGCCTGGCACACACTGGTATCCGATGCTGAGTGGCTGTTGTGCTTATAGTGTTCCCAGCTACTTCCAGGTTGCAGTGCTCACAGTGCTCAATAAGTTAATTTATGGTGCTTTAAACTCTTGCTTGACTCAAGACATGCAAGTGACAATGTTACATCAGTTGTGTCTGAATGTGACTTACAATGGACAAAAGGATGAGGAGTAAGACCAGTGGCAAGGATATAATTACGAACACAGAGCAGATTGTGCTACACATACACACAAGAATGCCAGTCCACTAAGACAGTCTTGGGGGACCTTTGCTGAGCCCTGCTGCAGGATGTGGTTGCAGAGCTGAGAGGTTAATTAGATTAAATGTGTTCATATAGGAGGTTCCTTGGGAAAAGGTCCCATCTTCCTATCTTGTGTGGTATTGCACCCAGCCAGATCTCCGGGTAGCAGGACTCAGGGCTGTCCCAGGTTCTTGTACATGCCGCAGCTTCAGCATCAACTTTGCAGGTACAAGAGGTTCTGCTCTGGTTAAGAGTTAAGTACCTAAAGCAGAACTCTGATGTGTGTACCTGTTCATGGTGAAATGAAAGCAGCAGGGAGAGGAAGGAAAAAAGGCCGCTGGTAGAGATTTCAGTCTTATTTTTCTTGGGTGAGATAATCCCAAAAGTCTGAACAAAATATATCCCAAAGAATTGGTGAAGAAAAAAACACATTTAAAGATCTTTTTCCTTTTGCAAGCTCTGTTTGATTCTTCTCTCGCTCCTGAATTCCCTGATGCCTCAAAGACACATTTGTGCAAGGAAAGGAGTATTTCTTTGACCTTGCCATCTCTAAACTGAAAACACAACATGTATATTAAGAAAGAAGAAAAGGAATCTCTCCATACCCACTGAACACACATTTTTTCACAGAGAAATGACCAGAGGACAAATAACACATACTTCATGTGCCATTGGAGGCACCCAGATACTAATGATTAACAGAATAGAATAGGTTACGTTACTGTCTACAGCAAATTCACCTAACTATAATTAACAGCTGCTTTTTCTGGCATTGGGCTTCTTCCATCTCTCTTTCCTCTCTCACTCTTCCCTGTGGTTTTTTTTGCCTTTCTCTTATCCTTATTTTTTTCATTCTCTCCCTGTTACCTCAGTGCCTAGTTATCCACTTTCACCTAATGACCAACTATTTCCCACTTACAAGTCCCTACTGGCTTTTTCTTTTTTGTCTTTTTTTTTCTCCAGTTTTTCCCCAACCATTGCCTATCCTTCTCTTCTCCCTTTTCCATCATTTCATCACCTTCTTCTTTTCCTTTATTCTTTCACCTGGAATGGTGAGTTTATTTCTCTGTAATTTTTATAGACATGAGACATATTTATACTGTATATTTTGATAGGGAGTGAGAGACTTATGTCTTTCTGGAATTGCGTTGTAGCTTGCACCATATATTATAGCTCTTTAATGCCTCAGAGTCCTCTGATATTGACCCAGGCTCTGTTAGCCTCCTTGGGTCAATTTTATTTACCATTCCTTCCACTGTCTTTCTCAGCGAGCACTAAGGGCAGCCTGGCACCGTGTTTGCTTGGCTCTCTTGGCTGTTAGCCCTTGTGAGATGGTGAGGTCTGGAGAAGCAAGAATCTGGGGCAGGGTAGTATAATAAAGAGATGTCCTAATGGTAATTTAGGGAGATTTTGGATGACTGCCTTTACAAAAGTTTTCTAAAAGGATCCTTCCATACCCATCCTGTCAGATACATGGAGAAACAGGTAGGAGCATTCTGGTAAGCCATAACAGAGTTATTTGTATTCTGCTCTGAAAATGAGATTGCCAAATATAAAGCATACTTCACTATATGAAACATATAGAAATGCTTCCAGTCCTAACGTTTGCATTGAAGTGAGATCATTATGTTCAATCTTACTTTGTAATACTAGTAAACAGAAAGGTTCCAAACTGCCCAGAGATTCAGAGAGCTGGGGTGGTCCAGTACAGGTTGTGAAACTCAGCTGTGTGTTTGTATATACACAGTGCAGCAGCTTGAATGAGGAATTGTTGCAAATGGCAAATTAATTCGCTGCAAGTGTCTGAATTTGGAAGACAGGCTTATTTAAGCTGTTTGAAAGAAGTCTAGTTTCCTTAATGCATCTTAAGGTTTTTACTAATAGTCAAGCTCTTTAAGTGGTTGTGCTTATTAAATTGGTGCAATCCCCCATGCAAATGAAACTATACCAGTTTGCACATACAAAGAGGGCATGAGAGTAAATTAGTGTTCATCCTTGATTATTTCATTAAAGTACATTCTCCTATGTTACAAGGGGAAAAAAGCACACAGAAAATGATTCCAAGTGAGTTACTCTGTCTCTCATTATCATTCATAATTTGCCTTTGCTATAATTCACATCCCTTCACAAAATAGCAACATATTAGTTAGAGCTTTTAATTAAAACCCCAACACCTGCAGGTGAGAAAACACAGATGGATTCCCTCCTCCATGGAAACACTCAGTTACATGTGAACTGGCCACAGAGCCAAAGAGAGAATAGGTGTTAAAATAACACTCTGCTCCTCACAGTGACTCTATTCATTCCTACAGAAACAAACATACCTTGAGTGTGTACACAGCTTGCTCCACAGCTTAACCCTTTGCCTTTCACTTTGTCAGCTGTAACATGCTACCTCCATCAGAGAAAGGTTTCGTTCTCAAAATGGCATTGAAAAAGCACAGTTGTGGGTTACATGTGAGCTTTGGATTCCTAGCCTTGCCAAAAAGGAGATTTTTATGGTTCCTAAATTTACCTCTCTCTGCTAGATCTCTGACTGGCTTTTCCCTTTTCTCCCCGTGCTCTTCTGGAACCATGAGTCAAACTAAAATTCAAAACTTGCTAATCCCTTTCTGAGCACTGCAAAATGACATAGAGCAGGATGCAGTAAAGCTGCTCACTGCTATGTGCACATATACCCATACCTGTATAAAACCACCTATATTTGTATTTCTGCAGCTGTCATGACATATAGATAAAGCCTGATCACCAGCATCACTGTTGAATAGGCTAGTTGAATAGGCATACTGATTCCTAGTTCCAGCAAGCTCCCAGTTGGGAGTACTGGGCTGATGCAGTGCTATCCAGTTACGTTAACTGTTTTTCCCTGGCTACTATCAGTTGCAATTAAGAACTAAAATTAATGGCTGTATTACTGAGCGGTTTTGGGGGAGCAGGTGAGAACAAAGTTTTATGTTAGGCAAATGAAGCTGGTAAAATGTTAATTGTCCATATTGGACACCATAACATTCTGGCTTGTTAAAATTGACATAATTTATTTTTCTGTTTAAAATATTTTAATGGTTATATCAAAGGATGATGAATGTAAGGAAAAGCGCATTTTTATGTGCTTCATAAGAAAACAGTGTTAACAGCATTGTTTGAGTTGCGAAATCAAGCACCTGAAACTGAAGACTAACATGTAAGTAGCAGAGGTTACTTGAATTCACTGGGAGTTTTTCTGTGTAGTCTAACAAGATTTAGATCAAGACCAGTATATTTCATGTGTCATGTTATGTACTGCAGAGAGTATAGTGCATTCTAAATATTAGCCTATTGATCTCAGAAAGCCAGAAAGGATCAGCCACACCACATGAAAACTTTATCTCTTTACCTGTCTGAGACATATCCCCCAAATTCACCAGTGCTTTCATATCGCTAAGCTGAACCTCAACATAATGTTTGAAGAGATTATACACTTCATACTTCTCAGGGTACTGCAGTACCTGCTATATAAAACACCCTTAGCAAGAAGGGTTTCTGTCATACAGTTAGAACTGAAATACAGTCTTGGTCAATACAAAACTCCCTATGCTCGTGTCACGTTACGTCCAGCACCATCCTCTTCCCAAGACACCTGAACAGAGAGGCACAGTCCAAGCTTTCTCAGGAACCAGTGCATTGGCCAAAGGAGCAGCAAGCACACATACCTTAGATGAGTTAGCTGGTTTTTTATACTATTTCAGAAATTTCTGTGCGGCACAGCGCTGTGTTATGTTGGTGTTGGGGAGTGTCAACTCTCTGCTGGCACTGGTCTGCTCTCCCATTTGAATTTCTGCCATGCCAGACTTCTCTCAGCTCCTGGTATCTCATAGGGTTTCACTTGAAATGGCACAGAAGCATGAAGGTCTGCTGGTCTTTAAAGACACTTAACGCTGTTACTTTATTTGGATGAATGCTCCTTGCTTGTTTATCTGGGATAAATAATTACTTGAATTAATGATGTGATTTTAAAGCAGTTAGATGCCAAAGGCTTCAGGCCTCATCTAAATATATACAGTCAACAGAAAATGTCTCTGTCAGTATCTTTATTAAAAACCAGACATTTTTATTCAGCTGTGATAATGTTTCATACTTTATAATCCTTTCTCTAATTATTCTATTGTATCTGTGTGTTTACAGACAACATGTAATAGTTGCTTTTGAACTACTTAGGAATGAAAGCCTGAGTTCAAATGTGAAAACGCAGTCTCTCATTTAGTCTGTAACTGTCAGCTGTAATCTAAACTCTGTCCATTCATAATTTCTTAGGCAAATGAAGGATTCAAAACATTTACAGTAATTTTATAGGTGGACTTTAAACTTGCTATATAACAAAAGGCCAATTAAAAGTAGATTTGTAGTACACTGAAAAAGCAGCTTCTCCATTTCTGTATACTCTTGTAACTTATAAATAAGTTTTATGTTTGAATTCTAACTCACACATTTTTATAATAATTTTTAACGTAAAAATTATGAAAAAATTGTAGTGTTATCATTCCTGCATGTTGCAAAAGACAAGCACATGGTGTGATGCATGTTTTAAGGCTTAGGAGGAAGAAGAGAGGAGGAGGAAGGAGGTTAGGCCTGATGGATCAAAGGACTGGTGACTGCAAGTGAGGCACAGAAACAGCTGTGTTTTATGTGTCTGGGCAAAGGTACAGGGCCAAACTAGAGCTGAAAAGCTCAGTTTTACATTCAGTGGTTTAGTACTGTGTGCAAGACTCATCAAAAGCAAGGGACTTAGGGGAATTGAGCAAACCAGTAAATAACAGCATCTGCCAGGGTCTAGGCTTAAAGAAAGGGCTTCTTTCCACCAAAGATTCAGAGCCCCAAATCATCCCCTAATGGTAGAAGCCTACAAATATTCTTTGAAAGAGGAATTTCACTCTTTTAAAAAGTTAAGCATTACATGGAAACAGAGTGGTCAGAGCTCTTTGCTCAAGGAGTTGAATTCAATCTCTCTCCAGTCTCTTTGGATTCCATCCTGAACCTCTACCTTGACAGCAGTTTCCCCGTTCTGGGGCTCAAACTGAAGAGTTTATCATACTCATCAAAGCAGACATGAAGGTAACCACATGGAAGGGATTGGTGTTCCAGCTAAGGCAGCATGGTTGTAGTGCATGACCAGCACCTAAGATTGCCTCTGTGACGTTTAGGTTATAACATTATTTATTCGTGTGAGAGCGTCCCACAGAGGAAGTAATGGGAACCGGCCCAAATGATTCACAAAATTGTGTTACTTTGACCTAAAGTTTCAGTAGACATTTCTGTAAACTCAGGCTTAGCATATATTTTAGTACTATTATTAGTAATAAGTTATAATCTGTAAAGTTGTACCTCCTCATTGATTTTGCTTTCATGTGGAAGTATGAAAGGTACGTGGAGGTATGAAATCTTGTGCTGCTCTTGAGATACTGATGTATAGGTAACTATAGAAACAAACACACATGAGAAGATACTTTTAAACTTAAGTTTATCTAATAACAAATAGAAGAACACTGTACGCCATTATGGGATTGCATGCTAAACATAAAATGTTTGGCCTCTATAGTTCTTGGAGAGGACTTGGCAGTAGTTCTATTTCTAATCCCAATTATAAGTACATTCTACCTACATATGGCCTATGAAAGCATTCCTCATCCTTTCTTACCCAGCCAAATGAGGAGTGGTACTTTAGGTGTGTAAGTTCCATATATAATTTATTTCCATACATAAATGCAAGCACTGAAACACTTAGTTTAAGATGACCAGGCAGAGGAACTGAAAAGTTTGGACAGGTAGCAAAAATGAAAAATTTTATTTAAAATATATTCTGTTAAAATATAGAATATTTTTATTCTATTAGAGATTGAACATGATGGTATAGGATGTCTTGTAAACACTATGAAAGGATTCCTAAAATACAGGGAAATGGTCCTTGGCTCCTCTGACAATTCAGCTTCTCTCTTTAATTTACACCACTGAACTATGTCTGTATTCCTGAAGTCCTTCTGAGTTTCTAGTTTGGGAGCAATCACTGGCCACATCCTAACTCCTGACCTGGATGAGACTAAGACATACACCAGTCCATTCTTTTCTCCCTTGCTCTCTCCTCTGGATTTCTGTGGAGGTGAACCCTGGGTGCAGCTGATCTGTAACACTCTCCAGAGGACCCCTCATCCTGGGGCATGCTCAAGCATGAGTGTGTCTCAAGAAAGTCTTCAGGTGCTCCAAACCAGCACAGCTCCCTCAAAGCTATTTTTGCTGATATCAGTTCATATTTCATCCTTATCATCTCTCCTTCCTGTGCCCTCTGAAAATGGTGTTCTTTCACTTACACCCAAATTTACCCATAGTGTGCTAGTGGCTGTACATTAAGTTACTGAAGTTGGCACTCTTCTCTCTACCCTATTATGAACTTGTTTTTCCCTGTCAGTGTCTCAGATTCAACCACAACCTTTTTTATTAGGTGGTGACATATGACTTTTGGTGTCTGAAAATGATAATGAGACAGGTTGAGCATTTTCAAGCAAGTGCATGCAGAAGGGTGAAATGAGGTGTGACTCCATGCTGAAATTTGGTCTGCTGTAGCTAGGAACTGACAAATTCAGTACATAGCTACAAAAAAAGGAAAAAAAAAAAATGTTTTCTAAGCATTGACCTGTCATTTTATATTCACTTTTCTACCTAATTACAAAAGATTCCAATAGAAAGACTTCCAGGAAGGGATGGGAGTGTTCCATCTGTGTAAGGCACTCTGAAGAAGCGGTGTTAAGAGTGAACTCTGTGGCCTGTTCAGTCTATTTAGCAAGCTCTGAGATGTGTAAGTACATTATCTGCAAGGCTGGTAAAGAGTGTTTAGGGAGGATTTGTGGGTCTGTGGGAAGGACAAAGAAAAATGTTTTCTAATAAATTATTCACAATCTCACAATCCCTTTTGGGCAGATTGTTGCTCTGTTTGCCCCAATGCTTCACGTCTTTTCTCTCTGCATTCACATGCACATAGTTTCTCACCTCCAGAGAGCAGCAGAGATCTCAAGCAGGCTGCTGCAGCTAATGGTGGCAATTAATAACTTGTCATAATCCTAAGGATGAAAGGGAGGGCTCATCATCAGCAGTCAGGTCATGGTGCTTCTGTAAAGCAAATGAGGTGCAGGTGTTGTCCAGATTTAAGAGCTTTGCTAGACTGTCAGTACACTGCAGTGCCAAGCCATAGACAGAGAGGTACATCANCAGAACATTTCTGTAAATCATAAGACAGCACTGTTAATTCCAAATATGTAATTGCAGTTTGCCTATGTATTTGCATATATGAGGCAGACCAGTGAAGCTTTATTTTGCATTTGTAAACAGAAATGTGTTAGGAAGCGAATGCGTTATCTTTTTCTTTTAATTGAACATTGTAGATAAATAGCAGCTTGGCTACCTAATAACGTTTTAGGTCCATTTTCTCTGTTCAAGCTTGAGAAAATGAAACCTCATTATGCCTTTCATTAAACAACAAACTACAGAATCACTTATTTCTAGACAGCTCAGTTGGCTTTTCCTTTTTCCATTCCTGTGGGTCAGTTCTGCTTGAAATGAACCAAGTTTACAAATCTCTACTGGTTTGTACACTCCTATTATGCATACTAGGTTATGCATTTGTAACTGTCACACAAGTCAGGGTGATACAGCATTCTCATCTGACCCTATTCATTTAAATGGGTGCGTCTTGTTGACATTGATTCATGCTATAAGTTATATCAATGCATTATAATCCTTTTGTGTCACCCCACTGGTTATTTCTACTAAAATGTTGTGAATAAATGCTGGCAATAATGGTCAGTAGGATTTGAAGCTGTTTTAAGGGATGTGGAGTCCATCTGAAGTCCCAGGTCAGTGCATTATGCTTGCTTTTTCTCTGAAAGACAATTAACATGCAAAGTATCCTATTCTTATGCATTTGCATGGCAAAGCATCTACTGGCTTATTAATAATTTGGGACTGTGCATTCCAAATGTATATTGCACTCAACTAAAGGGATAAGTAAACATGATTATGCATGCATGTAGGTCTTTATCAAGGTGTGGTTGATAATGTTTTAAAGCAGAACTATTTCTCATGAAAATAGCTCCTCTTAATAGCCTCTGTCTCTTTATTGTGCTTCTTAGTGAAACATAAATCACTAATATGTTTTCAGCTGCAAACTACTCTCTTTTTCCATTGTATTCACAGATTTAGTGGCATTTCAAATAGATAAACACAAGCAACATCTATCAACACTACAAAAAGGGGGCCTTAATCAAAGCTCCAGGTCCCAGGTCTCAGCATCTCCATTTACCTTGAGATAAATCCATTGGTGTGACCACCACTGCACAGGGTGACAAATCACCCTAGTCAGCTGAGCAGTGCAAGGGCTTATTGGCCTTTCTTTAAGTGGTCTTACCCTTCAATGAAAAGGATGGTGCTTGTCAAGCAGGGCCAGATTAAAGTTAGACAAAAAGAAATGATCTGTTATTAGAAAACTCCGATTGAGAATCACAAAACAGGAAAGAAATATGAATAAGAATTTACAGTGAGGATGCTCCCCCCACCTTTTCTCATCCTCCCCCAAGCAGAAATTAACTTTAATTACTTTCGCAGCTTAGCACATTATGAATGTCAAGATGACGAGGCATTAACATTAAATAAATATGTAGCTCCAGGAATGTGCCTGTTGGAGTGTGGGAGAAGGGGAGCCCGTGCCTGGTGGGGCCTGGGTTGCTGAGCTGCTCCAGCTCAGCTGTACCTGCAGTGCATCACAGGAGTGTTTCCTTCAGGTGTGACAGGGTCATCGGCTGCTTTCACTGTAGAACTGCTGGATACTCAGCACGGAATGTCTCTGAAGATATCCATACCATCACCTGTTGGAAGGCAGCACACTCTGTGCATGGGTATCTGGAAATGAAAGGATTAGGGTTCAAAGGGAGGAGAGCAACAAATGTATGAGCAGAGTCTTAGCTGGGTTGGTGAAGTGCCTGTTGGTGCCAAGGGCAGATTGGAAAGGCTCTTGATGCTTCTGGGGCCACATTCCGACCTTATTTACAATAAAGCAACGGCAAAAGCATCAAGGTCTCCTATCAAGTTTGGCCCTTAGTATTTTAGCTTACATAGTTCCTAAAAAGAAACTTGAGGTTAAAAAAAAGTATATGCAGATAAGCTAAAGCCCCCTGAATGTCATTAAATTATCTCCATTAATAATGGGCAAATTCTTCCCTCTAAGAGTACCCAAAGCCTCTGCCTTGTATTTTGGTGATCCACATAGATGTAAGATTGTGTTTTAAAGTCTCTCAAAAGATCTTACTTTTAAAAAGGAAATGACTGAACAGACAGGAACTGAAAAAATTCAGACCAAACATACTTGGAAAACTGAGCAAATATTTGCCCATCTGATCAGTTTGTTTGCTAAAGAAATTCACAGTGAGGGTCTAGTGAGACAGTAAGAGGAAAAAGAAGGAAGTGGTTCATGTTCAGGTTTTTTCACAGGGCCAGTGTGTATGGTTGGGTGGGTGGTTGTGGGTTTTTGGTTGGTTTTTTTTCCCCTTACCATTGAGATTCATGCATTTAAAATGCGCTTGGTTTCTCATGACTTGATAGACCACTGTAGAAAGATTAATTTTCTGTAATCATTTGATTTGATATATGTCTACACAGCCCAGCATAAGTTTATTTTCTATTTATCCTGATCCTGAAATGTGTTGCTAAGGGTACTCAAGGGAAACACTTCAGTAACTATAAATAGGCCCTGACAACAGACATGTAAAATTGTAATAATGTAAAATGGTTATATTTCACATCAGAACATAAAATTGCACTGGTAGGGACACACAAAGGAAGTGAGTACTGCTTTCTTATACATAGTCCTGTGCATAAATAGACATGGCATTTGCAGGCAAAAATTTCAATAGCATAGTGCTTCATTATTTTAGTTTTTGAAGGTGTAGACAGTAAGATATAGAGAAATTAAGGGACTTGCACAAGATAACAGCAGAAGCAAGCAGCAGAGGTAGAGAAAGGTCAAGGTTTCCCAACTCCTTAAGTGGAGAGAGCAACTGTGCTATGCCAATTTATGAAGTAATGCAAAATTAATGTTTGTATTGGTACCTTAAAAGCTGTATCCAAAGCCCAGTGAAACCATGGGGGATGAAAGACTTGGTTCACAATTACTTTATGGCAAAATTGCTTGTCTTCGCATTCATCAGCAAGGCAGGCTTGTACCGCAGGAATAAAGAGAGGGTGCTAGTGCTGCATCACCAGGTGCTATCAGAAGGCCTGCTGAGATATGTCAGCATGACTATGATACGTCCCTTACACAACAGCACAGAAAAAGGCCGTATTTAAGTCTTTAAGGTTGTAAAGTGCTTTGAAGAGGCACAGTATATCATGGAGGTTGAGAATCGTTGACTGTAATCCTTAGGTGAGGCCAAGCAGTGGGCAAAGATGGATTGAAACCAATTTTTCCTTCCTGGGCAAGCCGTGTGCCAGTCCAACTGACCAGGGAGTCCTGGTCAGGCTTCATAGTCTTCAGCTGTACATGCAGTGCTGATGGTCAGGAGGAAGATGACCAGCTGCACAGGAGTACTGCTATGGAGCTGCTGCATTGTTTATTGCTGAGAGTGTTTGCTGTTTTATGAGGCACCTACACCAAAAGGCACAGCATAGACAATTAAAAAGTATCATTCTTTAAATGCCTTTTAAAGACAATGCAGTCACAGTTACTGTGGTAGTCCAGATATAATAAAATATCTATTTAAAGATACCAGTTGTGTAGATATAAAATATCAAGTAATGCTCAGAAGTTAAGGGAACATAATAATTATCTGATAAAATGTGTGATATACATAGGCATAGCCTTAAACTGCCATGGTGATTGCACAGTAATTTAATATAAATTGATTAAGTACATTTTTACTGATGCTTAAAGATTCGTCATAGCATGGGAAATGATGTTTTGTTATCAGCTGTTACTAAATATACAGTATTTGCTGGAATAAATCCAAGTGTTAGCTTTAAGGCATGTTATTTAAACGGTATGCAGCTGCTGTTTCTGCACTCCAGGTTGAATACAATCACCAAACACCTGATATTCATTGCTAAAATGGGCATAACAACTTCTTTCTCCACTGACCAAAATGTTTTGCGCAATAGTGCTGTTATTGATAGGTCTCAATCACCCTTGACGCTGGACCATATATATCATAGCAATTCTCTTTTTCTGAACAACAACTAGCTGTCATAGATACCTTGCAGAGTAATGCATGCTCCCCAGTGAGACTCTAATACAGTCTTTGGGGTTCATCTTCATGGTGTGAGAAAAAGACTCAAACAGTTTAGGAGCTCCAGGACTGAACATCTGTCGCTGAATCGCAGCTGACATGTTCAGCTTTGGACTGCAACCAGGAGAGTGAGTGAACCTGCATGTCCCTGGCCCTGCTGCAGTCTCACCCAGGGCTCTTGTTCCCCAGGTAAGCACTAGCTGTGCCACATAGCTGACGTGCTGCTCCAAGAGAGGCGGGCGCCTGGTGACCGAGCTGCTCTTGCAACACTAAGCTAGGTCACACAGAGGGTGGGTTGAGATTCGGGTCCGCAAAAGCGCTGAGAAGAGGAATTCTCTTTGAAAACGTGTGTTCATCCCTCTGCCCCTGAGTCTTGTGGGGTGAGCCAGCAAGTGCTGCAGTGGAGTGGTTTGCAAACAGCTTGCAAAACTGAGGGGAAGAGTGAGAAGGGCTTTAAATCATTAACTAAAAAAAGTGAGACTAACAAGGCACAGACCGAATATAATCCATTTGACTTTCTTGGGACTGTCTATGAGAGTCTTTTGTTCAAACTATAGTGTTCAGCCAACACAGGTAAGTCTACAGCTTGTGCAGCGGCAGCTTGCTGTTTCGGCTCTGGAGGCGTCCAATATAAGTGCTTGTTACACAGCTGTTTCGGAAACCAGCAGGTTCTGTCAACTGTAAGGGCTTAGCACACCAGGGTGCAAAAGAAGAGCAGAGTTATCCCTGCCTTTAAAAGAAGAACAGTTGCTTTCACCAATATAAACAGAGGAGAATCCTCACATTCCTCATTCATGTAGGAAGAAATCTTTTGCCTTGTGGGGTGAGTAAAGGCAACATCTCATTTGAGGCAGAGATGCTGAAATAAAGATCACTCCAATTTATATCTCCCAGTCTGTAAGAAAATTCTTCTTGATCTGCAAATAAGTAACCCCTGGACTAGCATAACCTGCCAGATCATTAGGTTATTTTCTATTTTGAAAATGGCATGAATATTATTAAAATATACTATAAATATTTATGCTGATAGAAAAACCACTATTGTTGTCACTATTTTTATTATACCTTAGAAGAGATGCCAGATAATTGCAAGATTCAATAGGTCACTAGAGGTAAAGAGGGGAATTTTTCTGGAGTTATCATTTCTGAATACAAACTGCAAGTGAAAGTATAAGGATTTTTTCAAATCTGAAAAGTCACCATTTCTCTTTTAAAGAAGAGAACATATTCTCTTTTAAATCTTTAAAGATCATCTGTTCTGCCATGCCTGCAAATCATTACTGTTTCATACTGGTTTGCCAAGCAAAGAGTTCAGCTATCCGTTTTTCTGCTGAACTCTTTCCATCTTAGCTCATACCCTCACCTTCCCTGCTTGCTTGTATTGTTCATCCCAGACGCTCTGTGCAGTACTCTGCCACATGGACTGTTTCTGCCTGTGTATCCAGGACCAAGCATTGGCAAGCCCTGGTAGCAAAAGCGGAGTTTTGAATTACTAATGTAAACCAAAGTAATCATTGCAAATCTTGTATTCTGAAGCACAGAGTTTGATTCAACAGCCCTTTCTGAACTGAACGTGAAGAGGGTAGAGGTTTTTGCAGGCATAATCTCAGACACGCACAAAACATGGACACATGAAGAAATGCCACTTCAGTGAAAGCAGCCCTAGGTTTCTGAACTATTGAAGTAAGTGTTGCTTCAAAGACAGAGCCTTAGAAGTTAGGAATGCTTGCCGGATGGAGTAAGTCAGAGTTTTTTAAGTTTAAGGGTAAAATAAATGTTCATTCTTTATATAAATCCTAAAGGAGGCCAGTTTCTTTAAATGTTGACTCCTTAGTTTCACCCAGCTGCTTTAAAATGGAATTAAGAATTTTTAGCAGTTATAGTAACAAAACTTAGTCAATTTAGTTTAAGCAATTATATGAAAAACTTATTAGCATAGCCTCTGACTCAAATCCATAGTTTTATACAATACAATATATATTGCAATTGTATAGTTTAGGCACTGTGCAAATAAGACGAGAGCAGGCAAAAGCACACTGATATACCCCCAAGGGCCTGGAAAGTCTCTCTGGCAAAATGCTGGGCAGAAAAAACCCAGGATGCAAGGTGATTTCAGGTAAGTAGATCTTTGACATATATGTACTGTGGAATTCAAGAGATGCAACACAGCACAACATTAAATGTCATAGTGATGATTACCCACTATGAAAGAAAGGTGTAAAATATGTTGGTTTGCTAACTGTGCATAATGTAACAAAATTAGTTGGGGGTGCCTGCTGGAAAATTGTGTTATCAGTCTTGGTGTGTGCATGATACTAACAAGAAGGAACAGCCCATATAAAATGTGCACACAGGAAAGACAGTATGACGGGACTCAGTGGGCTCCTGACTTGGTTGGCTTGTGTATGGCAGACTGGTCAAGGTGTGAATTGAGTTTGAATGCAAGGATGAGCAATCAGTACAGTTGCTGGCACAGACCATTCACTGTGCATACTAGAGAAGATTTGACACTCTTGGGATTAACAGTGCTTCTATAGCATGTGGTAGTGGAGAAAGATCTGTGTGTGACATTTTTGTGGTGAATCTGGGAAGAGTATAAAACTAAGTATAGAGCAGTGACATACTCTGCAAGGTAAATAAATCCTGTCATGAGTAGTGCCTAATGCTTCAGTTCTCCTTCTGGATTGGTGTGTGTTTTTCCAAAAGGAGAACAATTAAGACTTGTCTGTCTTTAAGGATCTTTTGCCAAATAAACAAGTCTGAGAGACCGGAGTCATAAATATCCACTTGGTATTGAATGTGGGTCACCTAAGTTAGAATTTTTGGGCCTTTTACTCTCTAGGATTTTTAAATCCTTGCTCTGTGAAATGGGGGTTAAAATCTCACCTCTGTAACTAAGGGGTCACTAATCCATGTTTGTAAAGTGTTGTGATCTTAAAGGTCTTTTCCAACCTAAATGATTCTATGAAAATTAACATGCAGTTGGTTAGAAAAATGTTGTATTACAAATAGGAGTATTGAGGGCAATTTCATAGTTAACCTATGTTTTTATTTAACCTGTAAAATTCTTCTGTTAGATCTGAATTTCAGTTTCTTCCAAATAGAGACAACTCCTGATTTTCCTCCTCCTTAAGCACTTTGTTGGCTCCTTGAATGTTGTTGAATTTTACCAGCAGACTATTCCAACTGTTACTGAAAATCACAGAGAGGTTGTCAACAAACCCTTGAGTCCAGAATTTCTTACTCTTATGATTTCTTTACTACAGTGTCCCATCCAAGACATGTTAACAACTGCCCTATGTTCTGCCTAGCTGAGTCACTGCTTTTTAGTGAAGCTCTTTGCAATGCAAGAAACAGAAACTTCAGGGAAATCAATATGGCTTTTAACCTGGCTATCAAAAGCGTTGGAGATATTTAGGTCATTAAATGGCAGTGGACACAAGTAAAAGCCTGTATCTCACATCATTAGCAGTAAAGATGCTGTTTAGTTTTATTTGCTAAATCACACAACATATATAAACTGCGCAGGAGATTAGAGGTGTGGAAAACAGATTCAGCAAAAATCCAGTGAGGAGACAAAGTCAAAGAATGGCCAAGTTTCTGTGATCTCAGTGCTCAGTGCAAACTTGTTTTATTGAATTTTACTTTTATATGCCATATTAACATTGCATTTGCATATGGATTGCACTGCATCTTTACTCTAAAACCGCACAGTCAGCGGTCCTCTTCTGCAGACAAGGTGTGGTACAGCAGCATTTTAAAGCACTCTTGTTAAATTTTAAAGCAAGATGCATAAGCTTTTGGTCAATCTACTTCGGCAGTTATCTCATACATTCATCTTTTCCTTCACAATACAGTGATAGCTGGGGGTTTGATTTTTACTTATTCCTTTTAGGATTGTTTGAATGCTCACAAATGAGGCGCACACATCTAAATACTTCAGCTACTCCATGCATAGACTGCCTAGTAAATCCAGTGCTCTTCATACTAGGTTTCCCTGCCTTGCTAATGCTCCTAATGCTAATTGTGAAAGCAATGGCACAGGTAAAGCACTGCCAGTGCAGTATTTTTGCCACAATGTTATATTTACTGGAGGAGGTAAACACTTAATCTCTTATCGTTGTTACCAGTGGTAGAATTGCATTAGAGTCAAACAGAGAGAAAACAGACAGTGCCGAGCAAAATAAAATGTGAATACATCCAGCAGAAGTACTATATGCACTGTATTGTATGGTAGATTACCATAACACAGTTTTTTCTCCATGAACATAGATAAGTCCCAGCTGCCCTAGTATTTTTTTCACCAACCAACTCTTAATTTATGAGTTGTAATAGTTCTATTCTGAGGCTAAATAAATAAATACACCTACCAGACATTAGAGTACATGACAGAAATTACAACATAGTATTAACAGTTGGTATCTGCCATGCTAGAATGATGATAGTGATAATACATAAATACATACAGTGACTATTACTTGGCAACTGTTGATGGTGTAACCATCCTTATGTGATTATGCAGAGATGCTGTGTTTTGTGAAAACACTGGAATTTTGGGATGTCATAATTGGTGTTGGCGGTTAGCAATGCAAGCTATCATGTCTTGTAATGTCAGTAAACAGAAAAAGCATATAATATGAACATGTTAAGGATATAGAAGTTTCAGAGCTGCATCCCCAAAATCTGAGTTTCTGGAGGCTCGGTTTGGCCTTGCACTTAGCATACAGCATACAGCATATAGTTATGCTAAGTGCACACAGTTGGCTGCAAGCCAGATCTTTGCTATTGTCCTTACAATGTGGCATCAGTGTTTCACATACAGGATAACAAACCAACTGCTAATGGTAGTAATTAGGAGCCTTGGGGCTGATTTATACCTTTTGTCACTGTTCAAGCAGTGTAAGTGCTGAGGTTTGCAAAGATAACAATTATTGGTTCAGGTGATGATCCTTTCATCAGCAGGCCCAACAGCAAGATAGATATCTGATTTTTAACCATCAGAATTCAGAACTGGTCTTAGTAAAAATATTCTTATGAGTGGAACGAATGTGTCCAAACATTTGGTCTTAATTCAGCTTTGAAAATAAATACATAACCAAAAAATTACAAAGTGGCAAGATCGTAGAAAAGTGGCAGATTATAACTCTAAATTGTTGATTATTTACAGATATCTAAACGTGTATGCTATAGTATTTATATACTATATTATTTATTTATCTTTCAGAGACAGAAGTACAGCACTTAATAACACTAACTGCTCCTTATCTGAGAATCTCAAATATTAGTGAACTAACTCTCTTTGTATTCTTACATTACTACCTGCAGAGTTAATGGAAACCAGCTGATAAAACTCTCCACACACGTCTCTACCCAAATTGTCCCTAATGTCACTGTAGTTATTAGAACACCTCATCATAGCGTACATTCCTCCCAGCCAAGCCTTTGTTTACTGCGAATTACGCTTGTGCAGACAGCAATTTACTCCCTTCCTTTAAACCTGTATTACTGAGAGCACCATCACTGCTTGGTTTTGATGCAGTTAGGATTTTAATTCTGATCTGCTGAGTATTAACCTCATGTTTTCATGGTTGCATGGAGCCTTTCCCTTTTTCCTAAGTTCTTAATTTTGTCACCTAATGCATGTAAGTGTCAATGTGTGTCCCCTGCACTGCTGATTTCAGTGATGGCCGGTGGAGTCTGGTGTGCATCTGACCAACCAGATCAGGGCCATGAGTTACCCATCATGCTGAGACCTGCATGTGCTACTGAGAAACATCTCATTCTGAAACAGCTTTCATAACTGTTACAGAGAAGGAAAACAGTCGGACCCAAAGTTAAAATATATTCTAAAAATACTTGCCTTTGCCAAAAAAAGAAAATTCTTCAAACTTAGATTTCTTGACTAATCTTGTTCTGTACAGTGTGCCTGTTTGTGTGCAAGCTTCATTCTGAGAAGAGGCAGAATGACCTCCAGGAAAGAGCAGGATATGTTTTAGAAAAGGGAGGAAATGTGATAGTCTGGAAGCTTGGAGTACAAGATCCAATCTCTTTCCATGGATGGCAAGAGCATGTCAGACATAATGGAATATTAAGAGAAGGAACCTATTGCAGGCTCAGGGGACTTCAGTAAGATAGCATTAAAAACTTTACTGCTATTACATCTTGGGAAGCTGCAGATAATTTTGCTTTAGAGGAGCGTGGCTGCTGGTGTGGTTAAAAATGCTATCGAAAAATCCGCTCAGGAGGAATCCCTCAATAAAACAGAAACAATTGGGGCTACATTGGAAGTTCCCGCTAAGGAAAACATCATTTGGCAGAGAAGATTGGAGAGGCTGGAGAGTGACAGGAGCAGTGGAGTTTTAGGACTGCAAACGGGTGCTGAGGGAAATGGTGGAAAGACTATTGAGACTTTATTAACTGCTACATTGGGGATCAGAAATAATACTCCCCACAGATAGAGAAAAAGCCTTTCACAGACCAGTGAAACATTCTGCATTAGCTGCTATGCTAGGGAGAGGGAAGAAACCATTCTTTTTCTCTGAAATCCCTCAGATTGGAGTAGCAAAGCAGGTAACCAACAACAAAAAGAGATTTCCTGCCAGCAAACGTTTTCATACAGGAGGTTTTATGCTCAAGGAAAATTATGACGTCTACAAGTAGCAGAGAAACAGAAAATTGGATCTTATATAAATTCTTAAAAGCCACCTTCTCTTTTGATTACTGGATAGCTAATGACACCACATTCTGTGACTCCCCCTGCATGTCTGGCATTTAGTCACCAGCCTTAGTTTACTACCTCATCCAGTACCTCTTCTTCACTAAGCACAAGCAGACAAGGAAATTGAGAGAAATATCAGTATTCAGAATCTTTAGAAGAAGATAAAAATTTTTGGAGGTATTTGGATTTTTTTTTTACAAAGGTAAGACATGTCTGAAGAAATAAAAGACTGTCTTTTTATTCCTCCAAATATGTGGCACTGATAAATATGCTACTTTTGTTAAAGGACAGCTGCACAGAAATACAAATGTGTAGCAGTGGTATTATTCTTTTTATTTGTTTGCTTTTTTATTTTAACAAAAAGAGTGCTGTAGCATTACTCAGGCTACAGAATACCCCAAATTCATAGCACAAGTGTGACTAAACAGGCTGAGCAGAGCATACCTGTACCCAACCAAATACAAAGAAAGTCACTGAGGGAAGATGGTAGTTGTGATCGTCGGGGACAAAATACATCTATACTTTGTATAGCTGGGGCTGAACACAGAAAAGACACAGTATGGCTGAGCTCAGAAGGAGAATAACACCAAACTGGAGCAAAGTGCTAGTGACAGAGGAGGAATTGCCTTTGTTACTTGTGAGTGTATTAATTTTCTTTCCATTTGTGTATTGTGTAGAGGCTTTTGTCAGCACAGCCCTGTTTATTATATATAAT
The DNA here is from genome assembly GCA_013389945.1 of Fregata magnificens. NCBI lineage: Eukaryota > Metazoa > Chordata > Aves > Suliformes > Fregatidae > Fregata > Fregata magnificens. The sequence goes on from WAAD01037761.1 coordinate 106,728, forward strand.
CTCTTTCTTCATCACACTCCTAATAGACATAGCTACTCCAGCAAAAGTTTGTAGTGTTGGCTGCTTTATCCCAGTGAGTAGCACTGACTGAATTAATTATAATCCTGCAAAATGTTTCTCAGAAGTTCTGATGCTGTTGGTAGGAGGTAAAGGGGAGAGAAACACTTGGAGGTGGGAGGCTGTGAGGGAGTTGGGAAGGAAAAACAGAGTTTCCTAAAAAGTTTTTTATGCTGTCCATTGAATTTGATCCATTCTCTTTGAAAGAAGAAACTTCCTGCTGGCACAGTGGGGTCTGGAGGTTAATTTCTGTGGTTTGTTCTTCTCTGAGATGATTTTGTTCCTGGAGATCCAAATCTGTTCCAAGGCTACATCTGTAAGTAGTTCGGGGACTGTCCCCATAAACACTATAGTGTTACACATATCAGTTAGGTCCCCAGAATCCTTAGAGGTTGGCCAACTGATTAGGTGGGCCATCTTTCCTTTGAGATTGAGCTATCCTAAATTCCAGCCTTGGGATCTTGCAAGAACTGTATGTACCTCCTAGAGGTCTCCTTCCATGACTCATCCAATGAAGATTCCCATTTCTTATGCACTGGAAAAGCTGCATACCTAGCTGCTGATAACTATGCAGAAAACAGTAGAAGCTTTAAATTTTTAGGTTCTTTCAATCTTCACCGGCTGTACTATTCTTAAAGTCTTACTATGGGCAAGGGAAAAAACTGTACCAAAAATAAAAACTAAAGCACAAGAAAAGGTTTATGTACGTAGCTCAAAGTGAAATGGAAAATAGGAGGCAGAAAGTGAATGACAGCCACTGAAAGGTCATTTCCACTTT
>WAAD01037761.1:108184-123184 GCA_013389945.1 Fregata magnificens
GACGGATTTTTATCAAAATCCTCCTTCAAAGCAAATCTGCCCCTTTTCTACTATAGCTGTGAGATCCATAACATGAAGTACAAGCGAGGGACCCCATAACAGCTATCACAAGCCCAGCATTTGAAGACTTTCCTTTCTCGAAAGAAACCTACTTTGGTATGGAAACATAAAAAAAAGAAAGGCAATTTTAACAAAAAGAAAAATGCTTTAATGAATTGCAAATAGTCTGTAAATGACTACAGAAAAAACTGATGGTGTGAACAAAGTACATAAAAATCCTGTGTGCATACACTGTTTATAAATCAGGCTCTCACCCACCATACTTGGAATAGACATCCAAAGGAACATATCAAATTACATAAAAGGTCAGTGAATGTAAAATACTGAACAGACTGTTATGGGATCACTTTTAATCTTTTTCATCACCTAAAAACTTCTAGGGAGGGGTAAATTATATTAAATGAATTGGAGAAGCTAATGAGAATTTTTAGATTATAATGCCAAAATCAGGAGACATTTTTTTCATTCTAAAGATCTGGCGCTTGCTGGAAATTCTGTCCAATTACTGAAGACATTTGGGAAAATTAATTTTCTGCTTAATTTTTTTTATGCACTACTGGCTTTTAAAAAAAGAAACAAACTTTGAAAGTATTTATAACATTATTAAAATAGATAGAACTCATTCAATTGTTGCAGAACTCCTTTGAGATGGTGTTAGGACTGTTTTACAGAGGGAAGCCAAGGTTATGGTCACAAGTCCCATGTTATACCTGCATTCTGCTTACTCCGGATAACAGCTGAGGTAGGGAAAAGCAATCAAAAGTAAATGAAGATATCCAATTCTGCTTAATATTTTCATTCTTAGTTCTTTGAAGCCTCACCTCTAACTCTATGTTTAGAGACAAAAAAGCATGGCTTGATTTCCAGGACCACTGAGTACTTGGTGAGTACTTCTTCCCATAGGAAGTAGAGGAAGTTGATGTAGAGGAGGCTTCCTCTTTTCCTCTGTTTTTTTCTTTCTCTTTGTTTTCTGACTTGTCATCACTAAGAAGAAGAAATTATTAATTTGAGCTTATGGACCCCTGGTAAGATTCTAGAGAACTAAGAGGTTTGAAGTTTTTATGTGTTGGCTTTCAATTGATGTAGAGCATCTTGAAGATTACAGTTTGTTTTGGCTTAATCAGAAATTTACTTGGTGTTAGTTCTCTCAAGCCTGCTGGGTAACAAACTGACACTGCCTCTGTTTTTGAAACCTCTAATGAACCTTTTTTTTGGTATGTTTTATATGTGTTTGTTTTAGGAGAGAAAATAAAAACCTGCTCTTTCATCCCAGTCCATCCTATTTTTTTGTGAACTAGGTAGGGGCCACTTTTTCTTAGTTAGTTGTGTCTAAATGTAACATTTCTTGACTATTCTGTCACTTTATGATCACTTGAATGATTAAGGCTATAAAAATAATATAATCAAAAGTGTCCAGTTGCAGTCTGATGCATTAGCCCTAGGGTTGTGACAAGATGAGAGATGTTACTTACATAATAGGAAATAGAAATACTTAAAAAAGTAACCCTTTTCTGTTTGAAGTCTGGATAATCCAAGCCAGACTCATGATTCAGCATCCTCACTGTATGATGTTGCATATAGCAAAATCAAGACCTTAATCTAAACTTTGTGACTTATGTTCATCCTTTCACTGGATTTCTCCTTCTTAGAAGTCTCTTGAATTTGTCTGCTATTTAACTTGAATTTTCTTATTTTTAAAAATTAACTTAAAGCTAGCTCAAAATGAAACTCTGGCTTGGTTCTGAGACCATATAGCAGTGCTAATTATAGCCTGGCTGAACACGGACTAGCCTCCTGAATTCCTCTTGAAAGCCTTTCTCCCCTCCACCTGCCCTTGCAGTGTCCGAGTGTCTATGGAGATTGCTGTAGCAAGTTATCCCAGACAGTCCTACAGCAGCAGAGAGCTTAAAAGGCATGTTCAGAACAAGATTGACTTGCCAAGCAGTCCTTCTTGAATAGGACCAGCAATATTTTAATTTGGACTTTTCCCAAGAAATAAAATTATTTGTTTCTAAATATTTTTACTGACGTGTGTATTATTTTTGTAGGTGTGCTTTTATATGACATTTTGTGGGTGTGTTTATATATGTACGCATATAGAGAGATGTATTTGTCTGTATATATGTCACATATTTTGCACTTACTGCTACTAGCTTTTAATAATTTTTCGCTAGGAACATGCTGTGATAGCTTCAGTATTTCAAAGAGCATGCAATCCAAAATCTGTCAGTAGGAAATATTTCTTTAAGGAAGAAAATGTGTTTTTTGTTAGCTTTCTCAATCTCTCATCCATTCAGCTCTGTGTTGCATATATCTGCTGTTGCAGGGCTTGGGGCTGGGAGGCCAATGACTTTTGTTTATTTCACCATTTTGTAAACACTAGTTAACAAGAGTGATGTTGAAGCTGTAAAGTTTGAATCTGTATGTGAGGTTCCTTTCCAAAACTAAAGTTTTAAAAGTTACAATTCAGACTACCAGTTTATATCCATCCCTAATGAGTCACTAGTCACCTTGCAAGGAAACAACATATATTGTCTTGTCATATTAGTTTTAAGTGATTTTGCATGCCTGCAGGAAGACATTTAGGGAGAAGAATCCATGCAATTTCTATAGCATCAAAGCCTTGTTGGGGTTTCCAGGTGACTGAATTCACATTTATTGTTGGTGAACTTGGTTCACAGTGATCTATTTAATTCTAAATTAGCATCTCTATTGCAATGCTTAACTCTTACAGTGTGCTTTCCAAACATACACTAATTTGGTCTCACACCATCTCTGAAACAGGAAGCCGGATAATGAGGTGTGGGATCTTTTCTTTTTCCTTTTAATTGTACCGTTATTAATGCCTGAACTATTCTGAGATTATATAACAAAAGGAGACAAAGCACATCAGTTCATCGGGAGAGAGAAATGCATAGAAGCCAGCCCCATCTGAGTCTTCTGGAATTCAGCTCTTGACTTCTCTGTATTGACAATCCCAGCTTCCACAAAATCCATCATTCTGCCACAGTCACTAATAAACTACAATATGCTTCTCTGATTCTTCTTGCCAACTGTTTGTTGTTACTTTTCCTTGAACCATATTTTTATACATTTCATAAAACCCCTGCTAGTCTTCATCTTCTACAGCTTAACAAATAGTTTGTAACGTGAACTTACACCTATGCATTGCTGAAGTACAGATACATGAAATATATAGACATTTTATTTGTCTGAGACAGTAGTTTCCAGACCATCTGTAACTGACTCACAGGATTATTCTATGCATCTTATATTGCTTGTCCGATGCACGATGAAGAGATGTGTGTAGTGTTTTCAGATAAAAATTTCATCGTTATGGACAGATGTTGAACTGTGAGAAGTGTTAAAGATGGATAGTTGCTTCCAGTTGAAAAAGTTTTGGAACAACTTTATTTTAAAGTATCAGTTATCCCAGGAAAAAAAAAGTGTCTTTTTGGTGTGTCCTAATCCCTTTAAGTTCAAGGTATAATTTTTCCATGTCCTCTTTATCTTCATTCCTGTTTAAAACTGTGAATACCATTAAGGTCGTACTTCAAATCCAGTAGTGGCATGGATCTCCATTTTCCTCTCTCGGACTTCTTATAAGAGCAGTAAGTACTATAAAATATTCTGTGCCATTCTAACTAATCACCCCTCTGGCATTCTGAGCAAATGCAGGTTAATGGTGAATCTTTTAATATTTCTATTAATTAAGTATATTATCCTAATAACTCTATTGTCAATTTTTCATTGCTAGGTAATGACTGGAGCTGGGTTAGCTATTCGTAACTACTAATGTATTTAAAGGAAAGTAGTGTTTTTTGTTTGTTTGTGAATTACCTGCTGGCAAAGTCTAATTTTTACAAACATATTTGTTGTTTGAAATTAATTTAGGGATGTTCTGTGCAGACATGATTGAGCAGAGGCATATTCATCAGAGGGTGTCACTTCTTTCTGGTTTGGACAGGGGCATTTACAGAGGTTATAGAAAAATGACTGTTGTAGGTCTTTGGTTATAAGAATTAATATTTGAGGTAGAGTTTTCATTCTAGCCATTTTATTAAATATGACGTGTATATATGGAAATGATTACATAGTTGGTGTATTGGTATTTTAGATAGTCACTATGACCTATGCATTTGCTTAAATCCATGATACGAAGTTAAGAGGAAGATGTCTGGGAAGTCTTTAGATGTAAGCACTACAGAGGGGAGGAAGGAGATGGAGTAATTCAATCAGTGACTGTAATTCTTATTCTAGTAAAGTTTCCTGTCTGGAATTGAAAGAAAGGACTCCTGCTACAATTGTACATGTGTTATGGTGCCACCCACCATAACGAGGTAGAAACAGAAATGCAGCCAATTCAATAGGACTTTTGATTTGATGACCCCATAGAAAGATCTGAACATAAGGATTGTTTCACAGAATCTGAGCAGCAATGAAGCTGAAAATATCGATTCATAAATTTCCTAGGAAGATGAGAAAAACTATGCAATCATTCCTGAAAAGCTGATGAACATTTCTATCCAAAAATACAATACGCTAATAGGAGTGTGTGTACAAAAACATAAAGAGATGCAGAAAGCTTTTAATGCAGCAACATATGAATAAGCAGAGGAATATGTCCTTAAGGAAACACCAGTACGAGAATTTTAAAGGAGGAATTCTAGGAAAATCGTGACACTTGGTTTGACTTTGAAAAAGAGAGTGCAACTGTCAGCACAGTCCAGGCAAGTGAGAAGTTACCCCAAGAGTGTGCTGAAAGAGTGATGTAAGGAGATCTGCAGGAACTCCCAGGTGCAAAAGGAAGGCTGTTAAAAATGCCTTTTTCAAGAATTTAATTTCTTGGTCAGAAATGTAACAGGTAGATGAGGCAAAACAAAAGATAGGAGGCTGTCTGAGGCAGTTGTGCTGGAAGCTGAGAATGTGGATTCTGTATTACTGCCGTACTTAGATGACCTAACTGTGGGTCAGAAGAAGACTGTACAAGCACAGCTCAAACAGATCAGCTGTTCCTCAGTCTGGAGACATGAGCTCATCACTGATGAGGAGGCAGTGAGACAACAATAGTGGAGGGAGTGATTTCTATTTTCTGGGATTTGTGGCCTATGGATAGCACTCATGAGTGGTTTGGATTGACAGTCTTAATATTTGCAATGTAAGTTGACAGGCATTTGCAGTATGAGGCGTGGTATTTCCTTGATCTTGTGCTGGTTTTCCCAGACAGAAGTCTGTGTGCCAGCCTGGGCATGTGGAAGGACCACACAGGACATACCCAGGTCTTGCTGCCCGTCCTGGGCAGTGAGTTTGCACTGGTAAATCCATCACATCCCAGTCACATTGGACATGCTGTTCATGCGCAAATCAATTGTCCTGAAAACATGCAGTGAAGCCTGCCCTCTCCCAGATGCTTTAGACTCACTGGACATGTCAGTCATTTTGCTCATGCACAAGAAACAGTTTTCCAGGCTGTCCATGGGGCCTGTTGGAGCTGTGGCTACTGGAAATCCCAAACAAATGTTAGGAGAAGCGGTAGGGCAGTGGGTGAAGTGTAAAGGCAATAGAAGAGGTAAGAATCACAGTACTTTCACATTTAAAATTGATTCAAATATAGAAGTGACTGTGATTTATAAACTTGAAGAAGGTTAGCCTTAATCTCCAGCTAGACATTTTCATTGCCTGAGTAAACTTTGAGCTCGTACTAGCTTTAGAAGCAGGAATTTGGTATTAATAGAGACACTTGAGGCAGTTTTCTTAACTTAACCACCCACGGTGTCATGGGGCTTTTACAATGAAGCGGTCTGCCTAACAGAAATTACTTAGATGCTTAGGACAGCTTAGGTCCTAAGGGACCATCTGTGCTGACAATTTAGCTGCTTCCCAAAATAAAGCAAGAGTCCAGAAGAAAGCTATAATAAAACAGAAAAGTATAATAGAAAATGTGAATAAACAGAGTTGTGTACCCCACAGCGTTTGCTGAAGGAAATCATAGATACTGCAGACTTCGGTGGAGAATCTTCCTAAGTAGCTCATGTGCTGTGTGCGCATAGGTAGACAGACACACAAATAAACAAGTATTTTTACTTCGCTTTACATAGCTTTACAGACATGTCCACAGGGGTTTTTGTATTTTTATAAAAGTATTGTGCGTCTAGGTTTTGAGTGAGTTTTCCCAAAACTATGTGCAGAGAATCTTTTCTTAACTGTAACTTCCTTAGAGATCCAAGTAATGTAAATTACTTTTAAAAAGCCAATTAAATGTATGATTGAATGTCAGCCTTTCTGATTGCAGCCTTCATTAAGAAACTGGAAATGTGAGGTATTTTTTTACCTAATATTGAACACAGTTAATTAAAAAGGTAAAGATTACATTTTGCTTCAGTTAATTTGAAATAAAGAACCTCCATTTAAACAATAAATTTCAGATTTTAGTTATAGCAATTAATAGACCAAACTGTGTACTTAAGGTTTTATTATATTGATTCTAAAATAATTAGATTAACAAACACATTGCAAATATATTATCTAAAACAAATAACATTCTCACCATTCTTTTTGTTATATAGCACAGCAATAAAACATATAACAGTATAATCTAAAACAATCTCATAAAATTAACAGTCATAGAGCATATATTACATTCTTGCACTAAATGACAAAAGCCAGCATGATGATCATGTGGACAGTTTTATACTGTGAGGCTTGTTAAACATTTTAGTGTAGAATTTGTAAAAGTTAAGACATGTCTTTTATGTTTAGCAGATAATTTTAGTCGCATGTGTGTTTATTGGAGTATTTCCAAGCAGCCCTGTTATTAAGCTGCCCAAGTAACCTTGTTGTAACTGCATGTCTCAATCCCTCTCCCACCAAACTTTCACATTCTTCCTTGCAAAGCAAATTGTAAAGAGTGTTTCAGCAGTCGCCCGAGACATCAGTTTTAAAAGCCTTAAGGCTGTTTGAGAGGCCTTTTAAAAAGCATGACATTCAATCAAAGTTCAGTGAGGAAAGTTTTAATGAATAAACTTGGTAAATTAGAAAGCACCGCAGCAGAGTGATTAACTCTCATTTGTGCATTAGTGTTAAAATTAATTAAAATGTTTAAGCCGTAGGAGGCAGGTTACCTCCACAAGACCTGGCTTTGCCCTCGGAGTCAGTCTGGATCCAGCAGCGATTCATCTTGCATAAGATGAGAGGAGGGGTAAAAGAAAAGAACAACCAGGACAAATGTGTTTTCAATGGTGCTTAGCTGCAGGAAGGCCACCTCAGTGCAGCATTACTGGAGTGTGACATAATAATACAGTAGGTACCTTGGAGGGGATATGCTTTGGAAAGAAGACGACCCTCCTTTCACATGGATTTCATTTTGATTTGACATGACAGAGCTAATTTCATTACCAGGAGGCATGCTGGATTGTGCTGCAGTGTAAAACAGACCGCTGGAAATTAGCTCTCTCTTTCTGATTTGGTTAAACTGCTCCTGGTGAATATAACTTTCTTTACCTAGTACCATGAACTACATGATATAGCGAAATAATTTTATACTCATAGCTGTTGCCACCTTTCCTAACAGTCTTTTGCTGCGTCAATTAATTACATGAGAAGTGAGAAGCTAGCTGAAGTATCCGATAGACTAAAGAACAAGAATTTATTTTAATGCTTTGATGGCAATACATATTAGCAACCAATTTTGTAAGAAATCATACTTTTAAATTCCTATAAACCTATTTTCTTTTAAAAATCATTTTAGATTGATTTCTTTCAAGAATCAGGAGTCTGTATTTCTTCCTATCCAGACCCATTATGATGTGGCTGTTTAACAAATCTGTGCTGGTTTAGAATTATAAATGACAGCCTATTTTATAAAGGGAAAAGTCTTCTTTGACAGCAGAACAATATCATACGAGTAACAAATGGAAAATTGTGTCATACAGCCGAACAGTTGTTTTCACATGTTCACCAAGGGCCAGTTATTAATTTTACATTGGCCAGAATTAAGGATTTTGGAGAAATTAATCTGAAACTGAAAGTATGAATAATTTCTGCTCAATGAAAATTACCATTATTCGCTGTAGATCTATATTCATAACTTTAAAACCTGGCAGTCTTTCCTATTTTTTTTTCTCTATAGATTTCTTGTCAACAAGGGTGTCAGAGGTCAATGTCAGAATGCCCCTCTGGCACCCATTAGCTATAATCAGAAAACTTGTTCACTATTGATCTACAATGTCTAAATATCTATTATGTTGGATATAAAAGGTGGTTTCACATCTTTCTAAAACAGATAATTCATAAAGGCCAAAGGGTCAGGTCTACTGATATATTATTGTTTCACTGTATCAGTGACTACAAGTGCAGAAGGGGAACAGGCCAGGCTAAGTGTCACTGAACTCTTGCAGGAGACAGTTGTGTGCCTCCATGCGCGCTGCCCTCCCATTCCCCACCACAGCCCCTTAATGCTATTTAATGCTGCTTGCTCGTGGGTTTACTCAGTGTTTTACTCTCTGCTGTGCTGAAAGGAAGGTGCCTGAAGTTTGTGTTCATATCACTGTAGCCAGAGCTCAGATGAATCTGAAATCTAAATGAAAGTCAAGTCTCACTACTGAAACCTCTGCCTTTGGCAAGTAAATGGGCCGCAGTCCAGCTTGCTGTCTGTAGAGCACTTTACACCAAGATGGTCGCACAGCCAGGGCTCTGTGTGTGGTGCAATTTGATTATTACAAGAATTGTGCACAAAAGGGCAGAGCCCCCATGGGTATAAGTTGTTATAGCTCCGTTGACTTCAGTAGAGCGATGACACTTGATGTACACAGAGGATCTGCCCCAGAATACTTGTCAGACTGTGGCCATAGTTCCAAAATCATGTGTTTTCTGAACAGACACTTGTGTAATATCATATGAATGATTTTGTTTGCTCATATCATCCCATGAAATTTATTGAGGCTCTTTTAATCTCCTCATTATTTAACTATTGAGATGCCTCTGCTCTGCTTAATTCTCAAAGGCAGAGCAGAAGCAACTGTGAATTTCTTTGTCCTGCTATTCCTACAGTAGAGCACAGAAACACTGTGAGGATGGAGGACCCGATTCAGGGCTTAGTTCAACACCCCCCCCACCGCCCCATAGTCCTGTGAATTCAACCTTTGAGACTACGTGGCATTTCCCAAAAAGCAGCTTTTACTTTTGCAGGATGAGACCCATAACAAGCAAACCCTCTTTGGAAGGTAGCTTGATACTATGCTCTTTAATGGAGCTTATGGTGTTCTAGCAAACCCCCAAAATGGTTCATATTCTTCCAGGCTACATTTTTGAAGAAAGTAAATTGAGATGAATCATGCTAAGATGAGATAGTTAAAATGTCAGGCTCCATAAGTTTCAATGCATCCTTATAGCTCTGAACACTAAAATGCAACTGAACATTGGAATAAGGGAAACAAAAGAGAATCAGATAACTAGTTCTTCTAGAGAGGAAAAAAGTAATTTCTGTCTGTGCTGCTACACCATGGAAATCCACATAGTACAGTTTTAGAGCTGTACCTTAAAAAAAACAATTGCAGTTTCTTTTTATCACTGGTCTTGGTTACACATCACTGCCTACTCTATGACACACTAGAATTGCAGAGTTTCTGAGGCAAACAATACACCACCAGCTTTATTTCTGTTTACAAATGTTACCTGGGGGAAATGTGCCTGTACCTGTTGGATAAATTACAAATCATCAGCACTAAATATGACCCACAACAGTAACATAGAGGGGAAAAGGGAGTGCTGTTTGTATGTATTTGGTATTAGGGAGGAGGAAGCTGCCTGCTCAGTATACTGCTGTTTTAATCAGTTAATGAAATCATACTGCTATAATGTTTAAACTAGAGCTGTCCATGTGGTGTTTCCACAAGCACTTTCTTGACAACAGACAGTGCTTCATTTATGCTTATAATAATATTTACAATTAGTTGAATTAACTATTATTATTCTAAGTGACTCACTGTAAGTGTTGAACCCAAGTCACATTACCAGAAACGTAAAATGCAGACAGATTTGTGGCCAAGTGGTTTTCGTATAGCAAAGGCACAGTATACAGAGAAGCGTTGTGGCTAGTGGTGTACAAACCACCTCTTAGTCCAAGCCTCAGAGGTGATGTATAGCTGCGCTGACTGAAGGAAACCTTTGATAAGAACCAAGAACAAGGCTTGCATTCCTATTTCTAAAGCAGTAGCGAGCCACAACCTACCACATCCCTTTTTGAAAGATGGGGTAGGACAGTTTTTCCTGCCATGGCCAATGAAGTCAAGATCAGTTACGTGGACCTTGTACCGTGCATCTAAACAAATCAGTCTTGGGTACCTGATCACAATGTGGTTGACCTTGACCTGGTCACAAGACCATTAAAGCCTGTTGCAGGGCTCGGGCCCAAGCCTGTTGTAACTAGATCACAGACCTGAGCTGGGCATGCCAAGGCTTTAGGTTTAGCTGCAAGGATAAAGCTGGACACCAGATAGGGTCAGGAGAAACAACTGTTTTGTAACTGGATCCTCTCATGCCTCTCTGGCAGCAACACAGATGGGCCAGAATGAAGGCTATCACTCCTAGTTTATAGCCATTAGCAATCATGATCTCCCTAATATGAAACAGAAATAATAGTATTATTAATAATAATATCAAACTGACACATTATTAGCCTCTACAGATGGCTCTAGTCCTCCTAATAATTTTTATTTTTATTTAATGTTTGGAGATGCTGTAAAAAGTGACTAGTGCTTCAAAATGTGACCTCTGTGGGGTTTAAAACCTACTGAATCAGATGAGATATTAAAGCATTCAATGTAATGTACGACTTAAAGCTATGTTTTTAAAACTTTAATAGGAAGTGTCTGATGCTTTAGATTACTATTTCTTGAAGTATAGTAGGCTGAAGAATTTGCTTCAGAGGGTCTCTTTATATCCAAGAAGAGCTACAGTGAGAATACACAGTATGTTCTTCCTTCACCATGCCTCTAAATAGATGTAAAGGAATTAGCGTGTATTAATAATACATCATGTTTCTACTTTGTTTTATACTATTGTACATATGTTCTTATACCACAATCAACACCACTGTATTTAAATATCTCCAAGCAGTTCATTAAAGAAGGTGATTAACATCTGTCATGTGTTTTTTCCCTTCTCCTGTCTCTGAGGAGAGGAGGATGTTCAGTGGCAGACCTGATTTTGGTAGGGATTTATCGTTTGTATGGGAGGCTTTTTTATTTTGCTGAGGTTTTATTTTATTGCACAAAACTACCTATGGGGATAAATGTTTGCAAAGGCAACTCCAAAAAAGTCTGCTTTGCAGTTGAAGTGAAAGGTGATAAGATTTAACTTGAGTGAGTATGTTCAGAGACTCGGGCTGGTGTGTGGTGGGAATCCTGCCATGTCCTCACCTGCCCACTGGGAGACCTCCCGTGGAGTGTGAGTGAAGGTCTTGACTGTGGCTCGTGTCTTAGCACTTCAGACCCTCTTGGACACGCCAGAAACATTTTGAAGATAAGGACCAAACAGGATCTGCTTTTCACCCATGTAATAGAGTCTGGGTCTCAGGAAAGCTGTACGGCCTCCGGGTTCTCTTAAGCTGCTGATAGACTGGCCTTGTAGGGGTTTGCTGTGCATCCAAGGGAACTGTGCTGTAGCTAAAAACATGCTTTTCGCCCCTGCCCACAAGCACCAACTCAGTATAGCTTTGGTGGCAAGCTTCAGCTTGCTTCCCCTGCCTGCTCCTCCATGAGCAGATCTCATCTAGACGCAGAGGTGGTGGGCACTGTGATGCCCACTGTGCTGAAAGAGAGCAGATGTTTCACTTGAATCTTGCTGGCTGTTGAGTCCCTGTGGTCTGACTAAGCTGCTCCATGGTTGAATGTGAATGTGACTAAAATATGGGGAGAAACTGGTCCTTTGGGGAGCCCTTAAGTAAAAACCCTCAGTGGAATGAAACAGTTTCTTGCTGTTCCTCATTGTGTATTTCCCTGCAGGAAGGATTCAAATAAATCATTTTGCTGTGTTGCCTGGATTTCTGACACTCTTTCAGTGAGACAGTAGCATCTCAGGACCAGCAGTAACTAGTGTTACTTGTTAGGTAGGATCCAGCAGGATAAGAATGCATATCCCTCCCCATCTACTGATGAGGAAGTAAAAATAGTCCCTATGGTAGCACCACTGTACCCTGAGAGCTTGCAGGGTGCCACGTTATTGTTGTCAGCTAGGTGAGGCTGTGTTTGGCCTTTGGTAACTTTTCTATGAGCTTTCAAATATATGAAGATCTGATATAGACTGACATTTTAATGGGTATTTTCACTCTCAGCTGGATTATCGTGTGGCCAAGACCTGAAATCAGGGTAGTTAAAGCATTTTCCCTTATAGGATCTCCAAGTTTGGAATGACCGTTGTCTCCATTATAGTCATTTTGCAGCATCAACCTTACTGAGTTAAATCTTCCTAATTTTTGCTTTCAATTTTACTTACTCATGGTAGCTATCCAGGAAAAGCACAGAGATTTGTCCAAATTTCTACATCATCTCTGCAAGTTTTCATACTAACTATAAGACCACTGGTAGCTCTTAGTAATAAATTTACCTCTGTCATAATATTTACTAATGCAGCTGGCTCACATTAATTGTATTCTGTTTGCTTTTGCAAAGAGAATTTGATGGCTTCTCGATGACAGCGTAGTTTTGTACCAGCTGGTTTCCATAGACGAGCCAGTTGTTATTGTCTTTGTTGCATTTGCACTACCAGCTTCTATCAGGGGAGGGCATTTTGTAGCCAGTTTTGTTTCACAATGAGGGGAGATGGGGAGGTCTGATCCCTTCGTTGACTTTTCCAGTGAACAAATCCTTGGACTGTGAAGAAGGTTTTCTGTACCTCCAAAATCTGTATATGGGAGAGCACAGAGGAGAATGGGGGAAAAAAAAGGACAGGGAGAAGGTCTGTGTGTGCATACGCAAGCCCATGAACACACGCACACAAATACACGCACAGTCTTACAAAGATCCCAGTGGGGAACCCACACTAAAGGTTAATGCAGCCCCAGGCTGTAATTAGCCTTTTGCACAGAGTCTCCTTGTTGTGGAATCTCTATTTATGGGGGTTTTCAGGGGCAATGAACCACCAGTCGCCTCCCCCAGTGCCCCCGGTAAAGCCCACTGGCAGGAAGCTGGTGAGGATGCTGGGGTTTGGGAGGAATACTGAGGAGCAGGGCTTCCCCTCCAATGGCTCTGGGGCTCCGGCAGGTCCCTTTGAGATCTCAGGGATTTTTAAAGACAGAGAGAAGAAAAATGCATTGCCCTGCTGCATGCCTTTTTTTTGCCAAGGGCTGACCTGCCACTCTGATTTAGAAATTCATTGTCAGATCAGTTGGTGACAGCAAATTTGCCTGTTAATCATATGTATCTATTACCAGAGAGAGAATTTTCACTGTCCTGTTTTAGTTCACACAGGAAAGGTTCCTCTTCATTAAATTGCAAGAAATTAAAGGAATTGGAGAGCACAGTAAATATTAACATTCTTACAAACTTGATTTAATGCTGCTTATCCAAGTTCATCTCACAAAAATATGCTGTCTTGCTGTTTGGTGATAGCTAGTTGTTGCAAGGCGCAGTGAGGATATATTGCAGTGACCAACTCTTCAGTGGCTAGTGGAGTCAACTCCTAAGGTCATCAGTAACTAGTGCATAGAATTACATCTAGATATTTTGTTATGGTCTTGGTTTGCAAATCGTGCATATGTTGAAGTCAATAACACTATTGAATTTTACCAAATGAATGCAATTTATTTTTAAAATTAAAACAAAGTATCTCCTGTACTGAGTACGACCCATTCAGGAATCTGCATAACATCAATGCACCGCAAATGAATTCCTGCAACAGCACGAAGAGGCCAGTATTTAGGAAAAAAAATCAAGTAATATAACAATGCAAAAACTAGCAGGGAATCAAACTTCATTTGATTTGGTTTAGTAATCTCATGCAGATGCTCTAAGCTCAAAGTGTTTTCTTGGTACATGGAGGGAGACAGGGGAATACACTGCACCATGGTGTAGTTCAGGGTTCTGTTCTATTAGTGCTAAGTGGAATGACATTGGACTGATAAACTGAGATAACGTTTTCAAAAGGCAAATCCCACAATATATTGAAACCTCCTGGGACCATGTGTAGGTGTTGTCAGCTCCACTGCAGGCGCAAATGTGAACTCCCACCACTGGGACATGTAACAATTTGTAATGCAACAATTAACAGAAATATTGACATAAGTATGTACTCAGCAGGGAGCTGGTATCTCATGGACTCGCTGGAGTGACTGTAGTACAACATATACAGTACCACATACATTCTTATTGTGGGCTAGTCTCCTGTATAAATTACAACGAAAGCATGAACGAATGTATATGTGTAGAAGGCTACTTGTATGGTGTGGCATAAAAAAACCCCTTCCCTTTCAGATCAGGTTCTTTTACTTGATTGTGGGGAAAGTATGTTATAAAAATGCGTATTTTTTAACATGAAATACCCGTCAAATTGTATTATCGTCATTGCCAATTTCACAACTGGCAAACCGTGTTAAACATAAATCTGCAAAATTATAATTAGGAAAACATTTTGCAAACCATTCTCCTGGGGATTTTGAGGTTAGTGGCATTATAAATGCTGTGGGTTTTATAGCGTGTGTGATTTCCACTCCCCCCTTAAAGCACACACGCACGTATACACATACACACACGGTTTCCCGTTGCTTTCGTCTTGTCCTCCATCTCAACTAAAGTAAATAAGATATCCACTCAGATAATGGAAACTCCACTAGCACTCTGTTAGTGCCTTTTCATGCCAATTAAACACATTTTATACAGTCATAGTAGATGCTCCAGTGCCTGCGTACTAGACTCCAATAGAGCTCAACCAAACAACAGCACAGCA